>JACBWW010001080.1:0-16404 GCA_020086605.1 Lanius collurio
CCCTGTGGGAAAGGCCCGGCTGCGGCTGCGCCGTTGGAAGTTGGGGGAGGGCTGAGAGGCCGCTGCCAGTGAGGAGAGAGCCCGTTGAGTGACAGCTGGAAGTGCGGCCGTGATTGGCTGGAGGGACGCGTGGCCAGCAATGAGCGGGAAGCTGATTGGCTGATAGGACGCGCGGCCAGCAGCGCTGCAGCTGAGCCAGCCAATGGGTGCCCTTCTGCTGTTCCGTTCTGTTGGGCTGCGCTTTGGGTTCGGGTGAGGTACAGGCTGTAACGAGCGGGGATTTTTGGCAATAAACGGATCTTCTTTGGGCATACAAGGGGCCCTGTCGGCTTTCTTCACATTGCTGCACGTATTGTGTATTTACATGGCAGTGTAGGATACAAAACCGTGCATGCAGAGTAGCTTGAATAGAACATAGTTCCAACTCCGGAAGAATTTTTCCATTTTCCAATAAAATTTGTGAGGCGCAAGAGCAGAGTCTCCAGATTTCCCTTCTCCTCTCTCGGAGCCATTGATGCATTTTCCACCTCAGTCCCAGGGAGTGCCCTGGGAGCAGCAGTGGCTCAGCCCCAGCACCCACGGGAGAGTTCCCAGCTGGAACCCGGAAAGGTTGGAGCCAGCTGGGGTTGGGCTCTGCTCCCAGGGAATGAGGGACGGGATGAGAGGGAGCGGCCTCCAGCTGTGCCAGGCCAGGCTCAGGTTGGATCCTGGGAACAATTCATGCCTGCAAAGGGTTTTCCAGCCCAGGGATGGGTTTGAATGCCCATCCTGGAGCAACAGGAGCAGCACACGGTGGGACGCTTCCAGGCCAGATTTTGCCACGGAAAACACAAGCCTTTCCCTGGATTGGGAATAAATCTGGAGCCAATCCAGGTCCTACGCAGGGCTCTGGGCACAGCAGGGCCATGAGTGCCTGTCGTGGTTTGGCACTGGCCCCTCGCCAGGCACCCACGAGAGTCACTCACTGACCCTCCCCTGCCACAGCTGGGCAGAGGAGAGAAAAATGTGATGAAGTTGGGTTGAGAAAAGGAGTGGGAGAGAACATTCCAAGGGCAAAACAGGCTCAGAGCTTGGAGGTACAAAGTGAGTTTATTAGTGACAAAATCAGAGAAGGATAATGAGAAGTAAAAGAAGCCCTTATAAAACCACCTTTTTCCCCCAAGCCCTCCCTCCTTCCTACCGACAGTGCAGGGAAAAGGGCGTGGGGGTTTGCTCAGTTTGTCACCCGAGGTTTCCTTCCACTGCTCAGGGAGAGGAGTCCTTCCCCTGCTGGCCCCTGGGGACCCTCCCACGGGAGACAGTTCTCCGTGACCTTCTCCAGCGTGGGCCCACTCTCACGGGCAGCAGTCCTGCCAAAACGGCTGCGAGTCCCTCCCAGGGCACACCGTCCTCCCAAAACTGCTGCGGCGTGGGTCACTCTTGCACGGGGTTCAGTCCTCCAAGGCCAGGCTGCTCCAGCCTGGAACAGGGCCCCTCTCTCCACCGGGTCTCCCACTGGAGCACAGCCTCTTCCAGGCATCCACGGGCCCTGGCGTGGGCACCTCTCCCACGGGCTGTGGGTGGATCTCTGCATCCCCTGGGGATGCCCACAGGCTGTGAATGGAGCTCTGCATGTCCTGTGGATCCCTATGGACTGCAGGGACACAGCTGCTTCACCGTGGTCTTCACAACAGCCTGCAGAGGAATCTCGGCTCCAGCACCTGGAGCACCTCCTGCCCCTAATTCTCCACTGACCCTGGGGTGTCTCCGTGTTGTTTCCCTCACATCTTCTCCCCTCCTCCTGTTCTCTGGCTAGGAAAAAACTGCACATACCCACTTTATTTTGATTTTCTTCTTGAATCTTTAACCACAGAGGTGTTACCAACCTCTGTAATTGGCCCAGCCTTGGCCAGCAGCATGTCCATCTTCAGAGCCATCAGGGAATGGCTCTGTTGGACATGGGGAAAGTCTCCAGCAACTTCTCACAGCAGCCATCTCTGTGGCCCCCACGCCACATTAAACCAGGCCCTGCAAAACCAACACAGTCCCCTGGGGTGAGGCTGCTCCAGGCCCGTTCCTGGCTGCCTCATTGGTTTTGGGTTGCCAGGGTGGCCCTTGGTGACACAGGACATGGTGGTGGCCAGAGACCTTTGTGACATCAGAGAGCCCCACCCTGGCTGAGGGGTTTCTAGGGGCACCGCAAGGCCCGGGCTGCCCAGTCCCAGGAGAGCCACTCTGGAAGGAGGAAGCAACTCCCGGGATCCGTCTGCGCCAGAGTCCGAGAGCCACAGACAAGGACAGAGACACCAAAGCCAGCCCCGAGTGCCGGTGTCCCAGCCCCGCTGGCCGCACACCCAGGCCCTCAGCAGGCAGTGAGTAGGGGCAGGGAGCAGGTCAGGCCTGCCACTGTCACACACCGAGGGGCACGAGGGGAGCTTCTCTGACGTGTCCAACATGGACAAAGAGGTTTCTCTGTGGAGAGCTGAGACAGAGCAGAAGTCCCAAATCCTCCGAAAGGAAAAGCAAATAGGACGAGAAGTGCACCCAGTGAAGTACAGCAGTCACAAGGAGCTGACCCAAGGGGCAGAGGACGGAGCCCAAGATCTGTCCCAGCAGGAAGAGGATGTCCCCTGCAGCAATGGGGACAAATCCCTGAGCCCAGGGATGGAGGAGGGGCCCTGCCTTGTGCCCCGGCGGGGCCTGGCTCCCCCAGCCCTGCGGGCACAGCGGTGGCAGCAGAGGCAGCGCCTGCCCTGCCCTGTGCCTCTCCTGCCCCGGGCCGTGCAGCTGACCCTGTTAGAAGCCGAGGTGAGCCTGACTGGGAAAGAGTGGCAGAAACATCCAATTGTGACCGGCCCAGAGGCCCTGTGCATTTTGGGCATAGACTTCCTCTGGAACGGCTATTACAGAGACCCAAAAGGACTCAGATGGGCATTTGGGATTGCTGCTTTGGAGGCAGAGGGCATTGGGCAATTGAACACTCTGTCTGGACTATCAGAGAATCCTTCTGCAGTTGGACTCCTGAGAGTGGAACAGCAACAAGTGCCAATTGCCACCTCGACAGTGCACCGCCGGCAGTACCGGACAAATCGAGATGCTGTGATCCCCATCCACAAGATGATCCGTGAGCTGGAGAGCCAAGGGGTGGTCAGCAAGACCCACTCACCCTTCAACAGCCCCATCTGGCCTGTGCACAAGTCTGACGGGGAATGGAGACTGACCGTGGACTATCGTGCATTGAATGAAGTGACCCCAGCACTGAGCGCTGCTGTGCCGGACATGTTGGAGCTCCAGTGCGAGCTGGAGTCCAAAGCAGCAAAGTGGTACGCCACCATTGACATTGCAAATGCATTCTTCTCCATTCCTTTGGCACCAGAGTGCAGGCCTCAGTTTGCCTTCACCTGGAGGGGTGTGCAGTACACCTGGAACCGACTGCCCCAGGGGTGGAAGCACAGTCCCACCATCTGCCATGGACTGATCCAGGCTGCACTGGAAAAGGGTGAGGCCCCAGAGCATCTGCAGTACATCGATGACATCATTGTGTGGGGGAACACAGCATCAGAAGTATTTGAAAAAGGAGAGAAAATCATCCAGATTCTCCTGGAAGCCGATTTTGCCATCAAAAGGAGAAAAGTCAAGGGACCTGCCCGAGAGATCCAGTTCCTGGGAGTGAAGTGGCAAGATGGGCGGCGTCAGATTCCCACTGAGGTCATCAATAAAATCACTGCAATGTCTCCACTGACCAACAAAAAGGAAACACAAGCTTTCCTAGGCGCCATAGGTTTTTGGAGAATGCACATTCCTGAATACAGCCAGATCGTGAGCCCTCTGTACCTGGTCACCCGCAAGAAGAACGATTTCCACTGGGGCCCTGAACAGCAGCAAGCCTTCGCCCAGATCAAGCAGGAAATCGCTCACGCGGTGGCCCTTGGCCCAGTCAGGACAGGACCCGAGGTGAAGAACGTGCTCTACTCTGCAGCCGGGAACAAGGGTCTGTCCTGGAGCCTTTGGCAGAAGGTGCCTGGGGAAACTCGAGGCCGACCACTGGGATTCTGGAGCCGAAGCTACAGAGGTTCTGAGGCCAACTACACTGCCACCGAGAAGGAAATCCTGGCTGCCTATGAAGGAGTCCAAGCTGCCTCAGAAGTCATCGGTACAGAGGCACAGCTCCTCCTGGCACCCCGACTACCAGTGCTGGGGTGGATGTTCAAGGGAAAGGTTCCTTCCACCCATCACGCCACCGATGCTACTTGGAGCAAATGGATAGCCCTCATCACACAGCGCGCCCGAATTGGAAACCAAAATCACCCTGGGATCTTGGAAATAATTACAAACTGGCCGGAAGGTGAGACCTTTGGACTATCAGAAGAAGAAGAAGAGCAAGTGACCCGTGCTGAGGAAGCCCCACCATATAATGAGCTACCGGAGAGTGAAAGACAATATGCCCTCTTCACTGATGGTTCCTGCCGGATTGTGGGTGCTGGCCGGAAATGGAAAGCTGCTGTGTGGAGCCCCACACGCCAAGTTGCACAAGCTACCGAAGGGGAAGGTGGATCGAGCCAGCTGGCTGAACTTAAAGCTGTCCAACTAGCTCTGGACATTGCTGAAAGAGAGAAGTGGCCAAGGCTCTACCTCTACACTGATTCCTGGATGGTAGCCAATGGTCTGTGGGGTTGGCTGGAAAGGTGGAAGAAGGCCAACTGGCAGCGTAGAGGAAAACCAATCTGGGCTGCTGATGACTGGAAAGACATTGCCACTCGGGTGAAGAATCTACCTGTGAAAGTCCGCCATGTAGATGCCCACGTCCCCAAGAGTCGGGCTAATGAGGAACATCGTAACAACCAACAAGTGGATCAGGCTGCAAAAATAGAGGTGTCCCAGATAGACTTGGACTGGCAACATAAGGGAGAGTTGTTCCTAGCTCGATGGGCCCACGATGCCTCAGGCCATCAGGGCAGAGATGCCACCTATAAGTGGGCATGAGACCGAGGGGTGGATCTAACCATGGACAGTATCTCCCAGGTGATCCATGAATGTGAGACATGTGCTGCCATCAAACAGGCCAAGCGGGTGAAGCCCCTGTGGTATGGTGGATGATGGTCCAAATACAAGTATGGGGAGGCCTGGCAGATTGATTCCATCACACTGCCTCAGACCCGCCAAGGCAAGCGCTGTGTGCTCACCATGGTAGAAGCCACCACTGGGTGGCTGGAGACCTACCCTGTGCCTCATGCCACAGCCCGGAACACCATCCTAGGTCTGGAAAAGCAAGTCCTTTGGAGGCATGGTACCCCCGAGAGAATTGAATCTGACAACGGGACTCACTTCAAGAACAGCCTTATCAACACCTGGGCTAGAGAACATGGCATTGAGTGGGTGTACCATATCCCTTACCATGCACCAGCTGCAGGCAAAGTAGAACGGTGCAATGGACTGCTGAAAACCACCTTGAAAGCACTGGGTGGGGGGACTTTCAAAAACTGGGAGATGCATTTAGCAAAGGCCACCTGGTTAGTTAACACCCGAGGTTCCACCAACTGAGCAGGCCCTGCCCAATCTGAATCCCTACAAACAACAGATGGGGATAAGGTTCCAGTGGTACACATGAGAGGTATGCTTGGAAAAACCGTTTGGGTTAATTCTTCCTCGAGCAAAGACAAACCCATCCGTGGGGTTGTCTTCGCACAGGGACCAGGTTGCACCTGGTGGGTGATGCAGAAAGATGGAGAGACCCGATGCATACCTCAAGGGGACCTTTTTGAGGGGTAACACCCATGGTACTGCACTTGTACCAGTGTCTGTATGTATATATGTATATATGTATATATATGTATATAGTTCAAGTGATGCACATGTGTTTATAGTTAAAAGAGTTATGTTTGATGTAACATGTTAGTATGGGAAAAATTCAGGGTGGATAATGTTTGGGTTTTGGGAATTCCCTTTCTTTTTTTCTTGAGGAATTTTCTCCCATACTATGTTACCAGGTCAACAAATGGCTGGGTACTTAGGGAAACAAAAGAACTGGCCACGGAAGGGAGGAGCCCATCTGGGGCTGCTGTCCTCACCTGGGTGTGTGCTGGGCACTCGGGACTTGGTGTGGAGATTGGAGAGACCACTCTCATCAGCACTGCGGGTTTTCCTGCCAATTTTTTCCTCTCTGCTGAAAAAACCCCGGCATCCCAAACCTGTCCTTCCCTGCCTCGTTGGGAGCTGAGCTGCAGATCGTGCTGCCTCAGCCTTCGCTGCTCTGCAGCCCTGCCTGTCCCGCCTGCCCAGACCTCCGGGGATCCCTACCACAGCTCCGCAGCTCGATACATCTCGCCTGCCACCCGGAAGTCGTGCTCCTACTGCGGCCCCAGCCTGCCTGGCCAGGAGAGCCCAGACAGACCCCAGGATCAGCTGCCCAGGGAGGTTTGTGAAGCCTTTCTTCCATCCCTTCCCGGATCTCAGGCCACCATCACTGCGTGCTCCCCGAGCTCGCTCCGGAGCGCCCCCTGCAGCCGCGGGGGAACCATCGCACCTGCCCTGCTCACCGGGAGCCGCCAGCGCCCCTGCCGGCTGTGACTGGAACTGCACCAAAGGGGAAAGGGCCTGACAGCCGAGAGAGGCTGCACTGGGTTTGTGGTTCTGTTTGTTGTCACCACTGTAGTTATTGTTGTTTGTTTGCCTGTTTATATATCTGTATTTTAGTAAAGAACTGTTATTCCTATTCTTTATATCTTTGCCTGAAAGCCCCTTAATTTTAAAATTATAACAATTCAGAGAGAAGGGGGTTGCATCCTTCACTTCAAGGGAGGCTCCTGTCTTCCTTAACAGACATCTGTCTTTTCAAACCAAGACACAGTGTAAGTCTGATGTCTTTGACTGGGAGTTGGAGATACATGATGATAGTCATAAGGCAAATATTTTATAAATGTAACATTATCAAAACCTTCTGGTAAGGGTACTCCAACTAAACAGGTTGAGAAAGGTTTGTCAGGGCTCGTGTCAGATAGACAGATGGTATCAGAGCCTGTGGATTTGGCTAAAGTAACCCAAACATTTGGTTTTGGTTGATTTACAGGTAAGGCTTCAATACAAAGGCTAAAACAAAAGGTTAAAAACAGCATGCACTCATGCAAATAGTAAAATTCCATTCTTCTCTTGAGCTGTTTCTGGCAGGCCATTTTCTTCTGATGATCTTACGCAGTTCAGGTCTGGGTGCTTGCTTCTTGGCTTCCACTCGCGGGGCTGCTGGCTGATGTGGAAGCGTCAGCAGGTTCTGATGCGTGGTACGGGCTCACATTCTTTGCTGGAACCCACTTGATTCTTCCACCTGTGGAAACACATGCAAACCCTTTCCCCCATGTTATAAGATTATATGGTCCTTCTATTTGTCCTGAATCTAAGTTTTTAATTAAAACTGGGGGGTGCTCTTTCAGTTTTGCTTTATTGCTGTTCTAGAAATGTCTGTAAATGGGGGGGTAAGGCTCTTCTGCAGAGCTATTTAAGAAATTGTACACATACAAGGCTTTGTTCAACCTACTTTGAGGTGTAGCCTGGGCTCCTCCCCCTTTCTGTTGATCTAAAATGCATTTTAGAGTTTGATATGTTCTTTCTATCATTCCTTGACTTGTAGGAAAGTAAGGAATGCAAAATGTGTGGTGAACACCACAGTCATTTAAAAATGTAGCTTGTTTTTGTGAGACATAAGAAGGACAATTATCAGTTTTAATTTCTTGGGGGATACCTAAAAACACTTGTAAAAAATGCTGGCAAACATACTGCACTATTTCTCTTAAAGCTGCCAGGAGAAAAGGTCTGTCTAGGACATCAGTGATATTCTGTAGAATTTTGTAAGCTTCAAGAGTAAGGGACTTGGGGGATTTGGTGCCACTGTCTCTTTTAAACAAATCAAAAAGTGGGGTGAATTTATCAGCAGTGATCTCTAACACTAGCTTGACTCAAATTATCTCTCCTGTAATTGATTGTCTTGTCAATTCCCACTCCAAATATTCCCAGGGAGCAGTTTGGTGTATTTTTGGTTCAGGAGGTAGCACCAGCAGATTTTTGGAATTCGGTATCTCTTTTTGAGATGCAAGATCTTTTCTGTTCTCTGGCGAGACTCCGGGGCTCATTGCAAACACATCTGGTTGTTTTTTGGGGTTTTGTAATTCTGGGATTAATGTTGGAGAATTGTTAGGGTTCAGTGTCTCATTGTGGATTGAGAACTCTGTCCCATACACTGGTTGGAACTTAGAGCTTTTTGTGAACCAAAGTTGTTTTTCTAAATTCCCCTCTATTGGAATCAAAGAGTTAGCGCTATCTGCGGGGGTAAGACAGTGTCCTGTTTCCCCTGCATTTATTATAACGCTTGCGGTGGGGGGTTGGCTCCACTCTCCCCCTCTCCGTTGCGGTGTCTGTGCGTTTGGCGGTGGTTGTGCTGAAGGTGCCTGAAGCGATGTGGTTGGGTTTGGGGCCATGGGCGCTGAGGCTGGAAGTGCATCGGGGTGGACTGGCAGCGGTGCGGGTAGGCTGGGCTGGGTCGGTGGCGTTGGTGGTGGAGGCAGTTTACAGGCGGGCGGCAGCGGAACGGAGGCTGGTGTTGGCGGATGGCAGGCGGTCAGGGGGTGCTGTGGCGGACGCAGGCGGCAGCGCGGTTGCGGAAGGATACGCCATTGACGCAGCAGGAACTGGCTGTGGCAGCCTTGGGTTGCATCCAGCAGATGGATACGGCTGGAGCGGGTGTGGCAGCCAGCGTGCGTGCGTGGGAGGCCCAGGCAGCGCAGTGCGCCACGGGCCTATGGCGGATGCTGGTGGCGGTGCTATGGAGCTGAGGGTCTGCGGCGGGGGCAGCGCCGCACCGCACAGGGCGGTGCCGTGGAGCGGCGGGGCCACGCCGTGCGTGGCTTCTGCGGGAACGGGACGCATGGGGGGCTGCAGTGGAGTGGTGGGCATGGGAGGGCAAGCGTCGGGCTGCTTCAGTGCCGCAGCACTGAGAGATGGAGGCGGAGTTGACACTGCTGTTTGCGCTGGCCCGGGAGCTTGCTGGGCAGAAGCGGGGCGTTGCATTGATGGTGGCCACAGGAGGACTCGCCAGGATGCCAGCGGTGGGCGGGGCTGCAGTGACGGCAGAGGGCGGGTCCACGCGGATGGCTGGGGGTGGGACCGCGATGCCGGCAGAGAACGGGCCCACAGTACTGAGGGAGGGTGGGCCCGCGGTACCGGCGGAGGGCAGGACTGCAGTAAACAGGGAGTGGGCCCGCGGAGACCGGCGCGGCGGAGGCAGAGGGTTGGACTGCGGGATCTGGGGTGGCAGGGAAAAATGGGGCAGTGGGTGCCGAGATGGCGGAGGTGGGTGGAGGGACTGCAAGAGTGGAGGACGGGGCCGCAGGTTCCGGTCCGGTGGCCACTGTGGGTGGCGAAGTCGCCGCAAACACCTCAACCAGCGCTCTGCAGGCTGGAATCAGCCGGGCTACAGCAAAATTGTGTCGCGAGATATTATTAAAAAGCTTTACGCTGACCGTGTCTCAAATATCTTTGGTAAAGACGGCTGAGCGGTCTGCGTTTGGCAAATTGAGTGAGGTCCATGCTAGAATGTCTTGTAGCTCTCGTTTAGGTAACTTACTTTGCCTGGATTTTAGTAGGAGTTTCAGTTGCTCATAGAGCTCTCTGTCTGGGGCGGAAAAATTTTGTCTCATGATTAGACTCGTTTGTAAGTTACCTCTGTGTCGTCGGGGCGGGGTCCTCTGAGCTCTGGCATTGGTGCTGGCCAGGTACCACAGTCTGTGCTCAGGACTCCGCGGCGAGTCCCTCCTCAGAGCTCTGGTTTGAGCGTTGCTTGGCAACAGCAGTCTGTGCTCGGGATGTCGCAGTTGGGTTTCCACTCACAACTCCGGGCTACGCCGTGCTTAGAAACGGCAGCCCGTGCTTGGGCGCATGGCGGAGTCCTCTAGAGCTCCAGGTGCACACTGCTCAGCAGCGTTCCCTGTGCTCGAGGGCTGCTGCGGCCCAATCTTTATAGAGCTCCAGTCTAACGCTGCTCTGCGGCGGTGTCCGTGCCCAGGCGCAGGCCCCCTATGGAGAGCTCGAGCTCCAGGGGTGCCGCGGCCCAATCTTTTAAGAGCTCCGGAGTAACGCCGCTCTGCAGCGGAGTCCGTGCCCAGGCACCCAGCAGGCCCCCTACGGAGAGCTCGAGCTCCAGGGGTGCCGCGGCCCAGTCATTTTAAGAGCTCCGGAGTAACGCCGCTCTGCAGCGGTGTCTGTGCTCGGGCACGTAGCAGGCCCCCTGCACAGAGCTCCGGCTTGGGCGCTGCCGGGCAACGCCAGCACGTGCTCAGGGGTGCTGCGGCCCAGGTACCCAGAGCTCCGCACAGACCCTGCTTGGCAGTGGCCGTCCGTGCTCAAGACAACTTCGAGGTGTTTAAAAGAGTCTTTTTAGTTACCGTCTACATAGAAGTGTCCAACCGGTGGGAAGATGAATCGGCTGGCACCACATTGGGCGCCAACCTGTAGAAAATAAAATGGTGCCGGGGACAAGGCAGTTTGGGTGATATCTACAGTTCAAGGCAGCTCCTGAAACATGCGGTTTATTTGCAAGGGTCATGGGTGCAAGAGCTCTGCTTAAGCTGCCAGTCACAGCTTGGAGCATGCCCCAGAGAGAGCGAGAGGTAGAGCAGGAGATACAGAGGTGGAGAGTTAAAGTCCAGAGAAGGAAGGAACGAGAGAGACAGAGAGAGAGAGCAAGCTAAGGTCTGGTTACATGATATTATATCTCTTCTTATACTGAATATGGTAATAGAACAACATCCAATCAGTAGAAGACAGAAATCCTTATAGAATTTACATTCAACCTATCAAAAATACTACATTGTTACATTTGAATTCCTAAAAACTACTTTCTAAAACTACTTTTGTCTTCCCTGCCACACTGGCAGGGTCTCTCTGACCCTTGGACCTTTCTGTTTGCTGAAGCATCCTCTTCTTTGCTAAGGACATTGTTCAATCAAGAGGGATTCTCCTTCAGCTGGCTATCCCATTGTTTTTTGGCTGTACAGTAACTAACAGCTTGGTATCTTATATCTCAAAGCTAGCTTTCATTCCTATTTCGCTTACAGGCTTTATAATTTCAGAATCTTTTGCCAAGCAGTCATATTTATAAGGTTTCCCCATTTCATCCTCCCCAACAGACTGCCACACAGCAAAACCCAGCCATGGACTGCCACACAGCTAAACCCATCTGGAGTGGCTCCTTGGGACTGGCGGGTCCCTCTCCTCTCCACATGGAGCCAGCAGGAGCCAGCGGAGCCCCTGATCTGCAGCCAGGAAACTTCACGCTGAGCTGAAAACACCATGCAGCTGGCAGCACAAAGGGAGAGAGGCTTTCTCCACCCTAAAGCCTGAGCAAGAACATTCTTCAACATAGAGGCTTCAGATTCAGAGAGAAAGAGAAAGTGAGTCGTGTGAGATGGAGCTGGAAATGGAGATGGGAGAAAGGAGGGTGGTGCCACGTTTCTCGCGTGTAGCTCAAAAATACTTCTTGCAGGCCGTGGTGAGAAACTGTAATATCACAAACTGTTTGTCTCTTCAGTCTACTTGAAGTACATGGCAGGATGGAGAATTCACCTGTGGCCCGTGAAGATTGTGAAGAATTGCCTATGCCAGGCTATACAGAGGCAGTGAGAGGCTTTTAGAGACTTGTGGCAAAGAAAACCTTTGTGTTCAGGCCAAAATAACTCATCCTTAAAAAGATTAATAACCCCATGTGATGGCCCATATTTGGCAGTGTGAAGGAACTGTGAGATTTTTCATGGCAGAGATGTTTTACACCACAGCAGATTGTTTCTTTCCGTGTGGGTCTGTTGTCGGTGGCACTTTGGGAACCTCGTGATGCAGAAGAAAACCCTTTTTTTCCTTAAGCATAAGAAAGAGCCTTTTTAAGAACTGCAACTGACTCAAATCCCATGTTCTGTTATCCTTTGTGTGAGTTGGGAAAAAGGAGGGAAGTGTTGGAAGAGAGGGAAAGCTTGCTTTAATTTCTTGTTATTTCTTTCTACTTTTAATTCTGTTAGTAATAAACTTTTTCTTTATACAGCAACTGTTTAAGTTTAAACTTGTTTTGCCTCACAGCTCTCTAATTTTCCTCAATATTTTCTTATTTCCCCCTTTATGAAAATAACAGATTTCGTGTGCTTGACACTTAGCTGTGTCAAACCACGACAGGCAGAGACCTGGTGACCCCTGAGTGATTCATGTTTGGATCCAGTGTTGTGGGTTTGCATGGCCAGGTTTGGAAATAGGGGGCCTCCAGGGGTGGCTTCTGTGAGCAGCTTCCAGAAGCTTCCCCCGTGTCCAGCTCCTGTTCCGCCCCGCCCCTGAAGGCAAGGGTAACCCAGGTTCTGGTTCATGGATCCCCTGGGGCACATTAGAGTGAAACAACAGTGACAGATGTGTGTTTATATCTCTGTAGGGTTTATTTCAGAACAGTTTGGTTGCTGTGAGAAGGGGGTTGGAGCCCTTTTGGTTACCATCTCCAGTAATTTTAAAAGTATAAAAGTAACACCTAGGAAATGTATAAGGGAAAAGAAAGTATGAGAGTAAAAGCATACACAGTCAGCAGCCCTGGATCAGCAAAAAAACTTTTGGTTTTGATTGTTACAATGTCCCTGTCCTTGGTCTAAGTGATGGTCCCAGGCTGGATCCCTTGGGGGCTGGGGAAGCCCCGGAAACTCCAAATTCTGTGGGTTAATACAGGTTCAGGTTTGGGTGAACACCCAGGTACCTCACCCGGGGGGAGTTTTGCACTGTCTGATGTCACACTGTGGATCCCAGGGACTTTGGGGGGCTCTGATGGTTTATGGCCCCTTCTAAGACATGGCCCTGCCCCTCCCAGCAGCGCAGCTGATTCAGGAATGGCCGATGTGAAGGGATGGAAACCTCCAGCCCTCTGTGTGAATGTCCCGGGCGTGCCCCAGGCGAGTTTCCAGAGCTGAGCCAGTTGTGCAAGGGAGGGCGCTGCCCTGGCCCAAAGCCCTGTCCCACCTGGCAGGATCTGCTTCTGATCGGCCTCTGCCCTTCCCTGGCTCCAGGCCCGGATTGTCCCCTCCGGGACTGGCTGTACATTCACCCCCTGTGCCCTCAGGCGCTTCCTGTGCCCGTGGCCAGCAAAGCCCCCCCGCGGCTTTTGCCGGTGGCCAATGGTTTGAGCCATTGACTCGAAACATTTCAGTCCCTCACAGCTCTGCAGCCCAAAAGATGAGAGGGATCAAAGGCGCCTCAAAATGACTCCATCCTATTGAAAATGGCTCGATTCCACCTCAAAACAACTCAAGCCCACCTCCAAATTTTGGGGTGTCCCCTGTGTCCAAATTGCTCTCAGTTGTTCCTGTCCACGAACTTCACCCAGTTGTCACCAAGGAAGTGACAGTGGGCTTTTCCCCAGAAATAGAACACACCTGTGTGGGAGACAGGGCAGGGGGTGCCCCCCCTCCAGAAGCCTCCAGCACCCCACAGCAGGTTGGGAGCTCCAGGGACCATCCCGGATGCCCCTTCCCCACTCCTCTCTGCCCCACGGCCGCCTCAGCACCAGGAACCCCCCATGAAACCCACAGGGAGGGACAGGGAGGACCCCCCCAGTTAGGTTCCACCCCCTCGAGAGCCCCAAAGAACAAAAAATCAAGTTATAGGGACAAGAAGGCACTCCCACAGGAACTCCTTTCCTGCTGTCCCCCCTGCCCTTATCCCCCTCTCAGACACTTTCCCTTCATCCCCACGTCCCTTCCCACTCACCCAAGAGCTCCTCGGGCCACAGCCGGGAACTTCCAGCACCCAGAGCGGGGTGACATGGGGGGAACACCCGAGGGACCCCATTCCAAATCCATCCCAGGGTTGGTTCTGCCCCCTCCCCTCTCGGCCTCCCCACTGGATCCCCCAGAGTCCCTCCCCAATGCACCCCAATGAATGTGATTGGGGCGAACTGGGAAGCTTTATTGGGAGCACTGGGAGCAGGTGGGTGGGGGCAGAGTGACAGTGGGGCTGGAGGGACACACGACCCCCCCCAAAATCAGCGTGGGGATGGAGCAGGGGGTCCCGGCCGGGCCCGAGGCCACGGGGAGGGGCTGCGGCCGCCGGCGGCTCAGGAGCTCTGTGGGCACACAAAAGGGGGTGACACCCCCGCGTAGGGCGGGGTTTCCTCCGGGCAGCGGCGGTCGGATTAAAAAAGGGCTCTGGGGAGCGCGGTGAACAGGAGCGGGCAAACAGGGCCGTGGGTCTCCGAGGGCAGGGCTGCGGCTGTTCTCCTCCGGTGGGGATTTTAGTTTGTTTCTGTGTGGAGATTTGGTTGGTTGGGTAATGTAATGCCGGGGGTCGGCCGGTGCTGGCTGGGGTCTGAGGCTCAGACCCAAGAAGCCGTGGCCGGCCCGGAGAGGTGATCCCGTGAGGAACCGTCTCCCAGGGGGTCGTGGCTTCTCTCAGCCGTCGGCTGGGGCTGCCTGCAGATATGCCTGGCTCAGCAGCCATCAGCTCTGAGTGATTGAGCGAGTGATTTCAGCTCTGCTCTGCAAGGCAAAGCCCCAGGGCCAGGCCAGGAAAGACACAGGACAGGGGCTTCTGGTGGTTCCACAGAAGTAGCTTTATTCTTCCCTCTTCTGCAAAGGGGTGACCAGAGACGGATCCTCTGCCGGCTCAGGGTAAAGGGGTCTCTTTTATGGGGTACAGAGGTGGGTGTGAAAGGGTGAGAAACCAATAGGTATTAAGGGATTTTACATATAGTTTCCTCGAGGATCATGGGCCTTTTTTCTCTCGCTGTAACCAAAAAGATTCTGGCTTTCCCAAAGAGGGGCCTGCAGGGGGATTGTGTAACCTCCTTATCTCCAGGCCTTCCTGCCATGACAGGGACTTGTCAGACCCTACAGTTGGGATTTTTTCAGCAATGGTCCTCACACGATCAAAAGCTCCAGCCAGTGAAAGTGTACCCAGGCAAACAGAACCCTCCCAGAAGGACGTGTCTGTCCAGATCCCTCCCTGTGAGGAGTGTTTGAGCCTGGCAGTAGCACCAGGGGATGTTGTAGAAGACGCCTGCCTGAGGTGTGAACAAGTGAATGATCTCCTTTCCCTGGTGGCCAAGCTCAGGAGGAAGTCAAAAGATTAAGGAGCATTAGAGAAAAGGGAAAGGGAAACAGACTGGTGGAGTTTAGCCCTTCCATCCCTGGGAGAAGCCCCCCAGCAGCCAGAGCATTCCCATGCCTCTCACCATCAGGCAACAGGAGGAGATTGGGTGGATGAAGGGGAGTGGAAATGGGTTCCTACTCGGGGAGGTAATAAAAACTCCTCCCAACCCCCATCAGCCCCCAGGTGCGAGAGTCTTCCTCGCTTTGCACTTTTCACCTCTCTTTCCTAGGCATGCACAGTCTCTTGTTGGCTGCTTGAGCAGTTTCTCGACTGGTCTCAGCAAGCTTTGATCATCATTTTGGTGACTTTGGTTGTTTATTTCTTGCAGAGTTATATCCTGTGCCTTAAGCTTGTGGCCAATATTTGCTAACTTTTACACTGTATCTTATACTTGCACAGGTACAATGATTTTAACCTTTTCAAATAGCACGGACACAACAGACCCAGCCTGGGCACAGGGAGGGAATTTATTACCAACCAAATCCCAGCAGCAAAAGGAGAAGGCAAAGAAATCTCGCCAACACCTTCCCCCCACCCAGCGGGGATCACCCAGAACGGGGGTCACCAGGGCTCTGCCCAACGGGGGTCACTGGGGATCATCCAACGCCGATCCTCCCACGGGGGATGGAGCTGGAGCAGCGCACGAAGCTCTTCCCGCACTCGGGGCACTCCCAGGGCTTCCCTTAGCGGTGCCTCTGTTGGTGTCGGGTCAAGGTAGAGCTCTGTGAGAAGCTCTTCCCACACTGGGGACACTCGTAGGGCCTCTCCCCGGTGTGGATGCGCCGGTGCCTGATGAGGGTGGAGTTTTGCTTGAAGCCCTTCCCGCAGTCGGGGCAGCGGAAGGGCCTCTCATCCGTGTGAATGCGCTGGTGCACGAGGACATGGGAGGTGGTCTGAAACGTCTTCCCACACTCAGAACACTCGTAGGGCCTCTCCCCAGTGTGGATGCGCTGGTGTTTCCATAGGATGGAGCTCTGGTTGAAGCTCTTTCCACATTCCCTACAAACATAGGGCCTCTCCCCAGTGTGGACCACCTGGTGCTGGATCAGCAGGGAGCTGTTGATGAAGCCCTTCCCACACTCCCCACACTCGTAGGGCCTCTCCCCAGTGTGGATCATCTGGTGTTCCCTCAGACGGGATTTCCACCTGAAGCCCTTCCCACATTCCAAGCACTTGTGGGGCTTCTCCCCACCCTGAGGCTTCTCCCCCAGCTCCGAGCTCTGCCTGGATCTCCGGCCGCCTTCCCGGCACAGGGGGGCTCTTTCCTCCTTCGAT
>JACBWW010001081.1:0-16395 GCA_020086605.1 Lanius collurio
AAAAAAAAAAACTGGGGAAAGCTGCTCCAAGAGGAACCTGCGCTGTGACACCGAGGGGAGAAGGGGAGGGCAAAAAAGAGGGCAAAAAAGACAAAAAGGAAACAAGAAAAGAGAAACCAACCCCAGCGCGTGTCCCCAAAAGGGAGCCGCACTTTGGGCTAAGTTGCCTCCGGCTGAGGAAAGAGGTTTAAAAAAGGATCATTAACAACATCTCGCATGCAAAAGTGGAGATGGGACTCGGGGAAGGGTCTCCCCCTGTTTTTTGGGGGGGTTTGGCAGCACTAAGAGCGGGGAAAGGGGGATTTGAGGAGGGGGGTGCTGCCGCTTTTCTGCCCTTTCATTCCTTGCCCTGCTCCTTGTTCATTTTCTTCATTTTCATCCGCCGGTTCTGGAACCAGATTTTGACTTGTCTCTCGCTCAGGTTGAGGAGCCTGGCCACCTCGTGCCTACGGTCCCTCGTCAGGTACATATTGAACAAAAACTCCTTCTCCAGTTCCAGGGTCTGGTATTTGGTGTAGGGGCATCGCTTTTTCCTGGAGGAGCGGGCGTGCAGCCAGCTGGCAGCGGGGTTGGCTGGAAGAAAAAGCAGCGAGATCAATACGAGGCGAGCCCTGAGTGTTTCTCAGAAGGTTTTAATCACGCCATCAAATATTAAGATTATTCCTGCTCAGATGCGTGCCCCGGGTTGGGAAAAAAAAACCCCAAACCCCAAGTCAGGAGCTGCGAGGCCGCAGGAAAATCACTGGGGGTCTGCACGGATGGTGGGGGTCCCATCCCCGAATTCCAGAGGCATCCAAACCCTCTGGATTGGGGGGGGAGGGTGGGGATTTGGGGGCAGGAGGGGTTGTGGTGGGTGTTGTCCCTGTGCGCCCCTGCTTTGGGCGAATTTTGAGGGGTTTGGGTGAATTTCTGAAGGGTTTGGGCGCGTTCTTGAGTGTTTTGGGTGCACCTCTGAGTTTTTGGGGTCCCCACGTGCCCACCCCCTGCCCCATCCCTGCCAGGTGAACCCCCACATCCCCTCCCAGCTCCCCACATCTCCCAATCTGCACATTACAAAGAAACCAACACTTCCCCCCCACAAAAAAATCACATTTCTCCCAAATTTTCCCAGGCGCTTTTATGGATTTGCTCCTCCAGACTCATCACGCAGAGAGGGGAGGTCTGGAGGAGCTTTTCCTAAATAAATCCTGCCTATTTTATTTTTTTTTTTATTTTTTGTGTGTGTGCTATGTGGCACAAACCGCTCTGGCTGCCATAAACATCCTCTGGGAGCTGCCCGGCCTCTGCTGCCGGAGGTCTGGACAGCGTCACCCCGAGCCAGGGACGTTTGCAGGGCTGGAAATGCAGCCAAAAAATAAATAAAAGCCTGCCCGTCACTCTTGCGGGTGGGAGAAGTTGCGTGGGAATGGTGGAAAAAGGAAATTTCAGGAATTATTCGAGGGGCGAGGGGGAAGGAGGGACACACAAGGATTTTGGGAGCGAAACCCACCCCCCTCCCAGCCCCCAGAGTGGTGAAAATCGCACCCAAAAGTGAAGTGGGTTTAGGGTAAATAATGGGATGTGCGCTAATGGCATGCAAATATTGGGTAACAGGGAGGCGGGCGGGAGGAAAATGAAGGGTTATGGACACACCACGAATTCCTGTTTTATTTCCTTTGCCTCCCCTGAAATTATGGCTGGAGCCATAAACCTTTACACCAATTAAATGGACCATTATAAATATACACACAGGCGCACGCACACACATCGGGACGGCTCCTCCACGCAAAAAATAAAAAAAAAAGGAAAAAAAAATAATAAAAAAAAGAAATATATTGAATATTTAAAATAAAAATAAAATAAAATAATAATCCGGTTAATCTTCGTCTGTAAGTACTGCCCCTTACAAATTTGCACGGCTATTTCCTTAATGTAATTGACTTGATCTAATATGCAGAATTAAATATTAAAGAGGAGGAAAGCTGTTAATAATTGATACTGTTAATCCTGCTACCCATCCTTTAATGGCGATGGAGGGCTGTGCTTCATAACGGGTTTGGGTTTGGGGGTTTTTTTTCGATCATTTTTTGGGTCGTTAAAATATATTTTAGATGCCGATGTTGTTTAATTTCTCCCCTGCACACAAATCCCAGAGCATGAAAGCAAAAGGGGAGAGGTTCTGGCACCTCTTTTTTCTCTAAAATCCAGCAAATAATTTAACAGCTCCCAGCGCCACGCGCGGGGCAGGGATTCATTAGGAAGAAATACTCGCAAAAATGGAAAGAGTCGGGGAAATCGGAGGCAGAACCCGCTGCAAAACAGCCCTGGCAGCCTCTCAAAGCCAGCCCCAAATTAAACTGTTATTTTAAACAAAATGTGCGCTGCAACCACAGGGAAACCACAGCGCGTCCACCCTCGCGCCTTTAAAATCGGGGTTTTTTTCTCGGACAAGATTTCCCCAATATTCGATTTCAGCGGCCCCGAGCGGGGCACTGGGGGTTGGTTCTCCCCAGCCATGCAGCGCCCGCCCGGCTGCAGTTTGTTCTGGATCTCTGCCCGGTACAATAGAACGGGACTTTTCTTTTTGTGTGCGAGTGTCTGCGGGAGTTAAAGGCTAGGAAAAAGGAGAAGGAAAAAAAAAAAGAAGAAAAAAATAAAAATAAAGCCACCAGAACATCCTGCAAGAGCTGGGGAGGAAATGGCGAGGTGGGGGGAGAGAATATTCGGTGTTTTTAATGGCAAAAGAAGTTCATTCAAAGGGGAGAAGAATGTCCGGGGAGGCACCCCCTGGGCGGGCGCTGCTGCTCTGCCAGCTTGGAAAAGTTCGGCTTTCCCTGGAAAAATATTTCCTGGGAAGGTGAAGCCAAGGCTGTCCCGGTGCCTCCTGCTCCGGGGTCACCTTTCAGCTGGAAACCAGGTGCCAGCGGCTGGGCACGAGGTTGCCACGCTGGTCCTCCCTCCCTCAAACGCTGTTGTTATTATTGGCATTAATAATAATAATAATAACAATATTAATAGCATTGTTGAGAGCATTCAATATTTTCTAGGCCAATTCTTATTCTTTTTTAACACGCATTTCAAGCGGAAAAAGGCGACCCAGCCCGCGGAAAAAGCCCACGCTGGAGTTTAACTGTCTCCCCAATCTGGCTGCATTAGGAATAAAAGCTGATATAAAAGCTAATTAACTTCCAAGCACCCCCCTCCCTCCTTCTTCTTCCTCTTTTTTTTTCCCCTTTAACTAGGGAAGGAGCGTGACTTTGAAATATTCATACCCGCCGTGGTTGCGTTTAATAAACAAACAATTAACAGCACAAATAAACACGCGAACGCGAGGAGGAAGCGCCAGGAAAGCCCGACAGGAGCCGCGCAAGGAGCGCGGAGCCTCCGCGCCTTCCCCGGGGCGCGGGCACGGCGAAGCCCCCGCCGCTCCTCACTTCCCCCCACTTGAACTTTTTCCCCTCGATTCCTCCTCTTTTCCCCCTTTTTCCTCCCTTCTCCCTCGCCCTCCAGCCCCGCTCCCTTCCCCGCGACATTTCCGCGCTGCCCCCGGGCCCTCCCGGCCGCTCCGCCCGCACCCGCGCAGTTTTACTCCCCTTCCCAAGGCGTCTCTGCCGCCGGAGCCGGCGCTCTGCAGGAACGAGCGGGACTCGCCCCAGCTTTTGTCCGCTCCGAGCTCTGTTTAAGGCCGGGGACGACGCCGATTTTGATTTTTAGTTTGGTTTCCCGGCAGAGACAATGCCAGCCCTCTCCCCTCCCCGCCTCTCCCCTTAGGTTGGCATCAGCCAGCTGAGACTTTTTTTTCTCTCCAAGCCCTGATTTTCAACTTTCCGCAGCATTGTCCCCCTTTTTATTGCACCTCCTCCAGCTTTTATGCTGTTTACTTCCTCACTTTTATAACTTACTTTGATCTGTCCTGTCTTTGTCTTCGCTTCCTTCACAAACTTTATTGTCCTCGAAGCTGGGCCTTTGATTGGAAACGATCCCTTCCCTTGCAGCAGAAGTTTCTAAATTGTACTCCTGTGTTCCCTGTTTATGGACATCCCCTGGACGGCCCAGCAGCGGCTCTGCCTTAACCGCCCCCTGCCCGGGGAGGGTCTCAGCCCTGGGCACGGGCTCCAGCCAGCTCCGGAGGTACCTGCTCTCAGCTGGGACGCTTTGATGTTGAATATAAGGATGGTAGACGGCAGGAAGGGTGCCAGAAGAATGTGGATTCAAAGGAGTCCAGGAGGCGCTGAAAACTGGAGGTTTTGGCTGGAAACTACAGGAGGGGAATTCTAGATGCTCACTGTGGCCAGCTTGCCTGGAACCCGAGTATTGCCCAGACGAAAATTTAGCTGAAGGCGAATCTTCGCTCTCATGACTTATGATAGAGTCGACATAATAATTGCTGAGAGTGCCAGAAATGGACATTCTCAGACATCATACAAAGCACGGTTCAGTGAAGGGAAAAAAAAAAAAAAAAAAAAAAAAAAAAAAGGAAATATATATATATATATAGGGAGAGAGAGAGAGGACAGCTCTAGATTTGTACTCTACCCCCTTCCCCAACTTCCCAGCCAACAAAGTACAGTTGGGCTGCTGTGTTGTGAGCTCCCGGCGAAATGATTGGTCAAACTTTTTTCGTGTGCCTGATAAAGCGTCAGGCTCGGCGTAAATCAATCGCAGCCGAGGGGGCTGCGCTGCGCTGTCATCCGCCCTTGCATTCCATATCAAGGATGGATTGTTTTATGTTTATGCGATGTTGCAAAACGTCAGGAGTGGCGGAAAAAAAAATAAAAAAATAAAAATCCCCCCAAAGCTACAGAGCTGGGGAGAACAGTCCGATATTCCCCTTTCCCCCCACCAAGGTTTGCTGCTGGAATATCGCGGGGAGGGGTCCGAAAGGAGGGAGGGGGGGTGGGATTTTTTTTTCCTGTGGAAGGAAGATGCTGATGTGCTGGCTTTAATAACGACCGTAGGGGAATAGAGATAAAAGCCATTCTCTGCCACTCGGGCTCCAGAGAACGATAGGGGAAAGCAGGGAATAAGTACAAACCGCCCCCACCGTCCTCCTGGCCGTGATTTCATAGACGTGCGCCTTCCTTATGGTCAGACATGGACATAAAAACGCCCAAAAAGCCACGTTTTTGTGAAGGAAAACGGCGGCCCTGGGTAGCCGGAGTGCTGGGGAGGGCGTTAGAAATAAGGAACCGTCTGGGATGGGGAGAGGGGATGCTTAACACGCTAAAATAACGGGGGGAAATGCGAAATTTTAAATGCCACTGGCGTGGAGGTGTCACGGCAACTTTGAACGGCCCTGGGTGCATCCAGCGCCTGCCTCAGGCTTGGTGCTGGTGGATATTTCTATAAGTATTATTAAAAAATTAAAATTATCCCCGTGGATGGACAAATGCCCGCGTGTCCCGGAGCTGCGGCGGCGCTGAAATAATTCCCCCCACGCCGCTGAAATCAGAAGCCTTCCCCGAACTTTACAAGGCCAGTAAAATCCAGTGCGCCACCGATCCGGCTTTGTTACGGAATGCCTTAAACTTGCGATGGTTAAAGAGTTTAATAAAACTTACATTGGCTTTCTTTGATTTTTATAGCCTCGGATTTATTGCCCGGGGAAGAGAAAAGGGGGCAAAGAAGGGACCCCTCACCCTCGCAGCCACCGCGTGCCCCCCTCGCACGTCCGTGCCCACGCTGCGTGTCCAACGCCACCCCCGCCTCACTCGTTTTTCCCGTGTTTTCCCCCCAAAAAACGGAGACTCCGGGATATTTTTTTTATTCCCAGTGATCGGAGCTCCGTGCGAGCGGCGCGGGGGGAGGGAAAGGGGCTCGGTGCTCTCGAGTTCTGGGATCCGTTTATTGCCAGAGGCTCCGGCGGCCTCGTAAATGTTGGGTAAAGGGAAAGGTGCTCTCCACGATCCCGGCAAAAAGTGATTCCCTGGATTTTGGCTGTAACGGTCTGGCTCAATTTGCCTCTTTTAATCTCTTGCCCCTCCGCCCTGCTCCCTCTCACCCCAACACCCGAGGATGTTTCAAGTGAAGGGCACAGAGAGATTTCTAGGAATGATAAATCATCACGGATCCCTTCCTGGAGTGGATGGGGATGGAAGTCTTTATTAACAGGCTGATAATAACAGGGGAGAGGCGCTAATAACCGCCTGAAATGAGGGAAAAATCTATTTTCGCCTTCCTCTGGCCCCTCTGAGCGTCCGCGCCACACAAAACAGAGGTGGGAAATTGCTACCAGAGGTGTTTCACTAATAAAGGGAGATGATGAAGGCGATTAAAAACCTCCATCCCAAAGCCTGAGATTTCCCCTCATCCCCATCAGGCGCTGCTTTTCCATGAGCAGCAGCCCCGTGCAGGGACGCGACTCCCCCTGACCAGAGCTCCTCTAAATGAGGCGCTTTTAGGACGCATTTTCATTAAAAAAAATAAAATAAAATAAAAATAATAAACCCAGAGGGTCGGGATGACGGGAGAGGAGAACCGGGGCGGAATGGCGGAGATTTGGGTTGATTCTCATTTTTGCCACCGTCGGGGTGATCAGAGCCCCCCCGGCAGCTCCACACCCTTGTGCTGGAGGAGCAGCTCCAGTCCGCAGGCTCCAGCCAAGGTGAGCTTTGGGGAGAGCTTGGGGACCCCTCGGCAGCCCCGGGGGGTGGGAAATGTCACCAGGTGAGCGACCCGCCAGGTCCCCTCTCCTTTTCCTGGGGTTCTTCCAAAGGAAATCCTAAAATCAGCGAAGGGAGAGAAATCCCTACCGGGGAGCAGAGTGAGGCAGGATCTCTGCTCTCTCCCCTCCATCCCACCCGACCAGGGGGTGCGGGAAACCAAGGGGGAATTCCTGATTTTCCCAACTTTTGGCATTTCTATCTCCTTTTTATTTTTTTTTTGATTTTTTTTTTTTTTTTGGTTGGTTGTTTTTTTTCCCCCCCTTCCTTCTTGAAACTTCCTGAAGAGTTGCTGAGGTTTGGAAAGGAAAAGCCCGTGTGTCATCAGGCATGAAATACGAGCGGGTGGCTCACGTTGTCATATTTCTCGGCTTTATTGCCTCTCAGAAATGATTTTTTTTTTTTAAATAAAAATCAGACAGTTCCACAAAGAGATTCGGGGGGACTCCGCAAACGTTGTGAGAGCTCGGGAGAGGCGAGGGCTGATTTAAGCCTCTTATGGAGATTGAAACTCGCTCGGCGCCTGGGAATGTGTTTATTCAGCTGATGGATAAACAGCCGTGCTGGTAGAGGGGTGTTGAATAAGGCGAGATGGAATTATTGAACGTTAATTGAAGCAAAACACCTGTTCTGTGTTCGCCAGATAGATTGGCCGTGTCTTACCTGTAATAAATATATTCCTGAAGAAAAAAAAAATAAAAGAAAATCCTGGCTCGCCTCCTATAAATAATGATGAACTGTGTCAGCAAGCGAGTATATAATTTTCTGTAGTATATAAATTTCAGCCGAGAAGGATCCTCGGGAGCGTGGCTGTGAGGCAGAAACCGAGGGGTTTTCGGATCCCTGGTGGATGGGAACCTCACAAGAAGATCTGCAAAAGCCATTTGCTCTCACTCCTCTGGAGGTTTCGGTGCATTCAGGAGTTTATTTTTGATGCATCTCGCCGTGGTTCATCTCTTTGTAGCCTTTTCTGGGAGGGGATTAAGGCAAAGGATGGCTCCGAGAGCTGGGTGGTGCTGCCTGCTCCGGTTTGGATTTAAAGCCTTCATTAAAACCCAAAAGAAATTAAAATAGAAGCTCTTCTGTTCGTAAAAAAAAACCCCAAACAACAACAAAAACTTGGAAAAGGGAAGCTCAAGGAGCAGCATGGAAAAGTCTGAATTTCTGGGAGGAAGGAGGCAGGAAGTGCGAGTTTGGCTGGGTTTGAAAATGGGATTCATCGGAGAGATGTGGTTGTGATGTGTAAAAGGGAAGTGGAAGTGGAAACGGTTATTTAAAAAAAAAAAATTCCAAGTGGAAACTTTTCCTGTGCTTTGCAGAGTCAGCGCCAAGTGAATTTGGCTGTGAGGGAAAATTCGGGATATTATCAGCTCACTGTGGAGAACCAGAGGCTTGCGAGCTCGGGTTCTGTTTATAAATTATCTTTATTGTCTGTGGAGAGAAGGAATATTTTGCTTAGAAATACACAACTGCCAAAGTCCCTCTTTGCAGGCGCGCTCCGGGGCTTGGCATTTCCCAGCTGTGAACAACCAAATCTAAAATATTTTGGAAATACACAGATTTTAAGTCGGTGCAATGGGCGCCTTTCACTGATTTATAAGTTTTGGTCTAAGAAAGGAAAAAGTCCGGCTGGTCCTTTTCTTCAAGAAACGCATTTCAACCACTTTTTAAAGACTTTTTGTTATAATTTATTAAAACTGGCAACTTCTTCCGGCCGATTTTGCCTCTTAAGCTCTGACGTGAGGAAGGTGGAGGAGATTTGGGAGTGCGGAGCTTTCCCCCTGTCCTGACGCCCAGACAGGGCAGGATTTTGGGGAGATTCACCAGGATTTTTCCTCCAAGACGCCGTCCCAGTGCAACCTGAGGGATTTTAAGGATTTTTCCTGGGCCGGTTTAGGTTTGGAAGCTGATAAGGGTAAGCGAAGGGAGGATAAAAGCTGAGGGTGAACTTCACGGCTATGGAAGAGTCTGGAGCCCAGATTCTGATAACTCAGCCTTCAAAGGGCCGAGCATTTATTTTAAATCATACTAAACATTCCAATATTATAATTGTAGTTATAATAATAATGATAATCACAACAACAAGCAAATTCCTTTTTTTTTGTTTTGTTTTCTTTTCTTTTAAGAGTCAGGAAGCAGGACTAAAACCCCAGCGTAAAGCAAACATAAATTATGAATGATACAGTTGGGCAGCTCTAAGAGGTTATGAAAGAAACTTCAGTCACGGGCCCCCTCCCAAACACGCGAGAGCGCAACAAAAATTCCCTCCTGAGGGGTAAAACCTTCGAGGGGAAAAAAAAAAGTGAAATAAGTTTCTGTAGCCTAAAAGGCGAAGGATCTACCTTGGCTATTTCCTGTGCTCGCAGTTTGAATGCTGCAGTCTGTTAAAAATCCGTAAGTGCTGAGAGAGGGAGGGAGGCAGGGAGGGAAGGAGGGAGAAGGAGGGGGGGAGGAATTCCTTGTCTGAGGAGAAGCAAAAACAAGTTACACATGTGGGCAATTTTCCAAGGACCGAAAGTGTACCCTGGCTTAAAAAAAACTCCAAAAAAAACCCCAAAAAACCTCAATCAAAACCGAAAGAAACCCGGTTCCAAATGAGGTTTGTAATCTCAGCCGTTCCTAAAGCGTTTGGGGTCCGTGCCCCTGTAACGTGGGAGCGTCTGTGCATTTGAAAGGGGAAGTTGGAAGGGGAGAAAGTTTAAATAAAGTTGGATTGTTGTTCGGGAACCCACATTCTGGCTACTGGACTGATTGCCCTCCCTCCCCTCGCCTCCCTGCTTGGAATAATATTCCTCTTCCATGGAATTGCTGCTGCGGATTTTACACCCCGGGAGCTGCTGGCGCGGGTTCTGCTGGCTCTGCTTTGGGGTGCCCGCGGTGTAACGGGGATACCCCTCCAAAAAAAACCCCAAACCCCTCAAAACCATAATCCAATTCGCTTTTAGTCTGAGAAGAAGGGCGGTGATAATCCGAGCTGGTGAGGATTCTGTCCAGGCAGGGGGAAGAGGGGGAAGAAACCGGGCACAGGTACAGGAGTGAGGAAGCTGCGCTGGAGCTGTTCCCGTAAAAGCAGCAGAGAAATAAAAGGGGGAGTTTCTTTCGGACGGAATCCCCTCACAACTCTTTTTGTCCCCTCAGTAAAACTCGTCCCGGGTGGGGGGAACATCAGCCAGGCTGAACTTTGGCAGGAGAGCGGCTTGGGGCGGGGGGGATGTGTTGGGTTAAACGCGGAATTGCTCCTGTGTGAGCCCAGAAACGCTCAGCGCGTCCCAAACCAGGCAATTCCCACTCGGAGAAGAACCCCTTTATCCATCCCCACAGCGCTGCTGCTCCAGGTAAGCTTCTCTTGGGGGTTTTTATTCCAAACAAAGCTCTGCCGGGGCAGCGGCGCCGGCGGGACCTCCTGCCCGGCTCACCCTCCTCTCTCCCCGCTGCTTCCCCTGCGAAAGGAGCCCCAATTCCCGGCTTGGGGCAGCCACACGGCCCCCTCCGGGCCTGATCCGCATCTTTCCCAGCTCTGTCCCCCCTCCCCGCCCGGTCCTGCCGGGCCCTTGTTTCCTGTATTGACGTGGGCAGGAGGGAGATCAAAATCAGCAGCCCAGACATTTACAAGGAGCTCGGTGCTCGCCTATGGGGCCGTTATTACCGAGGGGTTTATGATTAACTTTCCCAGATTGTCCTTTTCCGTTTAAGGGCTTTTGAGGCCGGGCACAAGCAGCGCGTTGTTCCTAAGGCGGGAGTCACAAGGCTCCCGAAAACTCCGGGTTATTTTACGCTGTTTGACTTTCCCCTCTCCTCCCCTCGAGCGGGTGTTTGTTTATAGGCGAGAGTCACCAGTTTCGGGAATAAAGCACGCACCGGTTTAAACCTCAGACAAGGTGGTTGGTTGGTTGTTTTCGTTTTCTTGGAACAGTGGAAGAAAAATGAAAACAACAAAAAAAAATCCCCACCTTAACTAAAAAAAAAAAAAAAAAGAAAAAAAAAAGTAACACCCTCGGCCAGAGAAAGTCGGAGCAGATGGCGGGGTAAATCCTGGATATGGTATCAAAGTTTAATTCTTTAAACCTCGGAGGGAGATCAATTCCCAGGCTTGTTTCGCCGTGGCCTGGACCATGTGAAATTTGCTTTTATGAGGGTTTGGAGCAGCAGTGCGGGGAAAATCGCTGCGGTGATGTGATCCCGCACACACTCAGAACCCTGCGGGGTCCAGAGAGGGCAGCGGGTGAACTTCATCCAAACCCAAACTCGGAGCTCTCCGCTCTCCCTCTTTCTCACGTGAATTTTATCGTTTTAAGGCTTTGTTTGGTGTGGGTTTTTTTTCTTTTTTAATCAATATATTCCCACGCGCAACACGTTGAGAGGAAGGATGTGGCGAAGCTCTTGTGGACATTTCTGAGGCCACCTAAAACCCCCTTTTCTTTGGTGAAATTCGCAGCCAAGGTCTGAGGATGCTGCAGATGATGAATTTAGAGTTACAGATGATGTCAGAGATGGAATTAAAGATCAGCGCCCAGCCACGAGCATCAGCCGCTCATCTCTGCGCGGTTTTGTGTCTGCAGACCCCGGCTTGGTATTTATCAGTCCCTAAACTCCTGCGGCAGGAGCTCCTGGGTGACCAAATATTCAATACCCTTACAGCTAAATCCCAGATTTTCCATAGGAAAAATCGCGGGAGTCGCTAGCCAGCCCAGTCCCTATAAAAACTGCCAGAGGGCCCTTTAATAAACTTATTTTATCAACTGGAATAATTAAACCCAAGAGCTGCTCACAGGTCTTTTGTGTTGCCCAAACCCACACGTTACCCTTTACACCGAGCTGGAGATCGCAGCTCCTAAAATAAGACACCCTTAAATTCCTTTATGGCTCTGCGTGTATTTATAGGGATATATTTTTATGCCAGACACAAACGGAGGGGTTTGCGGACCCTGGGCCGGGGGGGATTTGCCGGGGAGGGGAATTTCAGCCTCTGAGAGGCGCCGCAGCCTAATTAGAGCGTTAATAAGCTCTTGATGATTCGGGGCGTGACTGCGCTGTCTCGCAAAAGGTCCCTGGAACGGGGATTTAAACAAAGAAAGCGTCACCCTTGCCCCGGCGGTGCCCGGTGCTGGGGCCCGGTAGCGGCGGGGGATGGGGCGGGGGGACGGATCTGGGGTGGGGGACACGGACACGGTCCAGGGGACGGAGGGCAGAGGGGATTCAGGGCCCTTCCAGGTCCAAATTTCTGTGTCCGGGAAGGGGATCCGGATCAGGGATGGAGGGGAGTCACGGTCCCGGGAGAGGGGACACCGAGCCGGGGTGGGGGACACGAGGGCTCCGCTGCCGGTGCCGGTGAGGTCCAGGGGATGGACAGGAAGGGGGAAATTGGGCTGCCTGCCCTTCCTCGGCTTCCCCGGGACAAATGCCCGCCTCTGGGAAGGAGGGTCCGGGCCGGGAGGGGAGTCACGGTCCCGGGAGAGGGGCCACGGTCCTGAGTGGGGGCACGGGGCCGGGAGAGGGGCCAGGGATTTAGGACGGGAACACGGTCCCGGGAGAGGGGCCACGGTCCTGAGTGGGGACACTGTCCCGGGAGAGGGGCCAGGGATTTAGGACGGGAACACGGTCCCGGGAGAGGGGCCACGGTCCTGAGTGGGGACACGGGGCCGGGAGAGGGGCCAGGGACTCCAAAAGGGGACACAGTCCCGGGAGAGGGCCACAGACCCTGCATCTCCACTCCCGATGCCAGCAGGATGCAGGAGATGGAGGAAAAAGGGGGAATCCAGGGCTGCCACCCCTTCCCCACCCTCCCAGGGGCCAAGAGCCCCGGCCGGGCCCGCAGCGCGGAGGAGAAACTGGAGTAAATCAGGTAGTTTGATGTCCTTGTGTTTGAAATGAAGAGCCCAACAACATGAAACTACCTAATTCACAGAGCAGTTCTAGTTCAGCCTTGGGTCAAAGGCTAAAATTCCCAAGAAAGGCGCCCGGGCAGCCATTTTGTTGGGCATCATCTGCGATCTGAACTTTTATAAAAGAAAACAGTTGCTAGGAAACAAAAGCAACAAAAGGATCTTTTCAGCCCCCGAATAAAAACCCCTCGGATTGCAGGGAATAACTATTGAGATGATTTCCTATGTACAGTGTCGGCAGCGGCTCCCTCCCGCAGGACTTTACAAATAGTTTACAAATAGACCAGAGGAAACAGTAAAATGCTATTGACGTTGAGAAAGAAGCGATTATCGCAGCTATAAAACAGAGCAAAAATCCCCAAAGTTCTTCCCCCGCCTCCTCTGGAAAGGCAATTTGAGGGATGGTTTCCTATATGAAGCCGATTTATCAAAATTTCGTATTAAAACGCCATTACTGCAATTTTTATTTTTATATTTCTTTTAATCTAAATCTGACAGAGTTTGGAGAATTTTTCGCAGAGTAAAAGCAGTGAGTTCTGGGGGGGGAAAAGGGCAAATTATTCATAATCTCCTCCCCTGGAAGGAAGTATAACGCGAGTCATTTAAAGAAAAGAATAAAAAGAAGGGAAAAGGGGTAAACAACATAGAAATCAATCAAAGAAATACAGGGGAAAGGTGAAATTTGGGCTATTTGGAGCAATATAGAGAGAAGTGTGTCCTTTCTTCCCTCAAATTCGCTGCTCGAGCTGGAAAAGTGTTATAAAATAATGACTTGTGGGTGATAAAAGAGAGAATTAAAGCCCAAGGGGGGACCCGGGCGCCGGGGGCTTCTGCGGGGGAAGTTTGCAGGAGAAAAAAACCACAAAAATTCCCATTTAGGGAGAAAAAGAATTTTTTTTTCTTTTAAGGACAATGATTCCCCAGCAAACAAGGTCAGGCCTCAAATGGCTTTTTCTGTGTATCTATTCATAGATATTGAATATAAATTCAAAGTCTTACCTGGCGAGCTGGGGGTTGTCCTCAGAGGGAATTAAACAATTAAACGGGGGAAGAAAAATTAAAAATAAACTCTGCAAAGGCAACAGGGCAGGGCCGAAAGGGCAAATCTGGGGGGGAGTTTAAAAGTTCAGCGGAGGAAACAAATCCTGCGGGTTCAAGAGATGCGCGGAGGAGGCAGAAACTTGGCGATAACTCGGCTCCATTTCCTTGGAAAAGCCTTTAAAAAGCCTGGATGGGCCGGGATATAAATCTATTGTACCGGAAATACAATAAAACTTCGCCCTGTTGTTGAACTTCAAACACTTCGCAGCAGCTCGGGCGGGGAGAGGGGAAAATAAACAAACAACGGTGCCAAGAACCCCTGAAAAACCCCAAACAGGCGTTTGGGAGGGCATAAAAGAGTGGGGAAATCCCTTTTTTGGGGGAGAATATTGGCATTCTGAGCGTTGGTTTGTGGGTTTGTTTTGTGCCAGGGTGGGGCTCTAAAAAGGGTCCGAGCCCGCATTTTTATAGGCTGTAATTTGAAATTAATACAGATTTTTTTTCCCTTTTATTTCATGTGTCGCCATTTCTCTGCTTTTTGGCACACAAATATGGGGCAGGGTCGGCTCTAAATCCAACCTTTAAATCCGAAAATTCGAATTTTGCTGTAAAACTTCAATATTTTTACACATGAGGGGACTACAGCATCACATACCTTCAATATTTAATATTTATTATTATTATCCTTTTATTACCTGGATCACAAATGTAATAACTTAAATTTTTAAATATTTCATATTTCTTAAACAAATTAATAATAATAATAATAAAAGCCCTTTAATCTCCTGCTTTACTTCTGCCAACGCAATTTGTAAGACAAAAGTCGTGGTTACCCTTGAACCCGTCCTATTAAAAGCTCTTTATTTCACCCCAAAACAGGCAGCAGGAATTTTTTTAATGAACTTTCACTGCTGCAACTCGGAAATGGAGCCCTTAAATCCCGGATTGGGAACGTAAATGAAGAAAAGCACTCAGGGTAAGCATGAAAAACACGCGAGCGCCGTTTAAATTCGAAAATAAATAACATTAAGGCGGGAAAAAAAACCGAGGGAAAAATCCCATTAAAAGCACCCCAAATCTAACTGGGTGATGGATTAGCGTTAATTCCTGGGGCTGCAATCACATTTTAAGGTAATGGCTCATTTTTTTCTCCCCTTCTGGCCGCTGCTGAAGTTTGTAAAGACATTTTAAATTCAGATGTCAGCGACGAGTCGGGGCTCTCAGACAGTAAATGGGCGCCGGAGCAGCGAGATAACTCCTCCCTGTCAGGGGAGCGGGCGCTGCGATAACGAACAGGCCGCGATGGGAGGGATTTCGAGTGGGAATAGATCAGGAAATGCAGATTCGTGGCCGAATCCATCACGCTCCCACTCGCGGGATGAAGGATCGGCCGCGGGAAGCGGCTCCTGAATTTTCAAATCTCATTTACGGCTCCCCCGCGCCCCGCTCGGGGCGGACGAAGCCGTATTTTTGTTAAAATACGATTATAGCAGCAGCTCTGGCGGCTCCGGCCCGTCAGCGCCGGCCTTGGGGGATATTTGGGTGTCCGCCCCTCGGGAAGGGGAATTTGGGATGCTCCCAGCAGGACGGGGGACCAACAGGAGGAGTTTAGAGGGAAAAGGATGAAAAAGCCGGATTTAAACCTCAAATCCTCCTCCCGAGGGCCGCGGGGGACAGCTCGGGGTGGGATTTTTGTCCCTCTTCCCGAAATCCGTCTGGGACCAACCGGGATATTCCTGAAGTGGGATATTCCTGAACCGGGATAATTCCTGAACCGGGAAATTCCTGAACCGGGATAATTCCTTAAACTGGATAATTCCTGAACCGGGGTCATCTTAAACCGGGCTTATCCTTAACCGGGATGATTCTGAGCCTGGGTGTTCCTGAACTGGGGTATTCCTGAGCCAGGATAAATCCTTAACCGGGATATTCCTCAGCCGGGATGTTCCTCAACCGGGATAATTCTGAACCTGGATCTTCCTGAACCGGGATAATCCTTAACCGGGATATTCCTCACCCGGATATCTCTGAACAGAGATAATTTTCAACCTGGATAATTCTCAGCCGGGATGTTCCTCAACCGAGATATTCCTGAACCGGGATGATTCTGAACCGGGATATTCCTGAATCGGGATAATTCTGAACCGGGATAATCCTGAACCGAGATATTCCTGAACCGGGATAATCCTGAACCGGGATATTCCCGACCCTCCCCGGCAGGCAGAAAGGGATTTTCCCGAGTTCTGGCAGGGCGGGCGATGCCCTTCATCAATAATTCAATAAATGGGAATAACGGATCCAAGCGGGAATGATCGGTCGCCCCCGGGACCCGCGCGGTGGCCTCGGGGCGGCGCTCGCCGGCCGGGCTGGACCCGGAGGGGCTCCGTGGAGCCTTTTGTTCCCCTGCAGCGAGAGGAAAAACATCGCCCCTGATTTCTGTTTGGTGTTTTTGGTTTCTGGTTTTATCTTTTTCTTTTTTTTTTTTTTTTAATTTTTTTTAGATTTTTTTTTTAATTTTAATTTTTGGTGTTTTTTCAAGGTTAAGGAGGGAAAAGCAAAAAAGATTTGGAGTCAAAATCAAGGTTTTTGCCTTAATGAAAGGCGAAATAATGTAAAAAGTAAAGCAAAGCAACGTAACGTAGCGTAACGTAAAGTACAGTGACGTAAAGAAACGTAAAGTAACGTAAAGTAAAGCAAAGTAAAACGAGGTAAAGTCAAGTAAAGCAAACCCTACCAGGGCACCCTAAAACGCGAACAAACCTCACCAGGACCCCCGAAAACACGGACTAACCTCACCAGGACCCCCTAAAACACGGACTAACCTCACCAGG
>JACBWW010001082.1:0-16384 GCA_020086605.1 Lanius collurio
TGTTGCTGTCACTGTGTGTTGCAGTGACAGTGTCTGGGCAGTGACAGTGTCTGGGCTGAGCGTTGTAGCTGAAGCCTGGAGAGCAGGGTCTGTGCATCTGCCAGTGGTTTATAAGACCAGGCTTGGAGACGTGGGTCATGGCATTTCCTTTCCACCTGCCATGTGTGTGGATTGCTGACAGAAAGCACCACCTTGGCGCTACCTGGGCACTGCTGTTCGACTTCTGTGAGGGAAGGCTGATACAGGAGAAGTTTGAGCCTTCCTGAGCTGTCTGTATTCAAGGTCTGTGAGTTCGTGCTCTAATGAGCCCTGGGAGCACTTTGTCCTACTCCGTTTCTGGTCTCGCACCTCGCACTGGGCTCTATTAAAGCTCCAAGTAAAGTTTGTTTCTGCTTCTGCCTGTCATTTCCTCAAGGCACCTTTCCAGATTTTGCCACGGCTGCGAGGAGCAGGGAGGTGGCACCACGGCCCTGCCGGGGCTCATTAAAGTGCTGACAGCCGTAATGAGCGCTGTGGTTATTCCTCTGCCGCTCCCCGCAGCGCTGCCAGCATTGTGTGGTTAATTAGGGAGCTCCCAGCTGTGTTTCAATGAATACCTAAAGCGTAATTTCTGTTTGTCTTTTGTTCTAATTATGTGTGACAGGGAGAATGGAAATGGAAACATTTTGAAAGGGATTTCCCTGGTGGGAATCAGGCAGAGAGAGGAAAATTAACTTTGTCATCAAGCAGGGAGAGGCCAGAGTCAAAGTTTGATTCATGTGCTGGCAATAAACAAATTCTTATTCCAGTCTCTTCTCCTGTTACTGCAACCCACAGCAGTGCTAAAGGCTTTGTTTGCAAAACCTTTCTCTGCTCTAATTAGCGCTACCTTTACCTGCTGTACTAATTATACACAGGAACAGAAGGAATATTCATCACCATTGCAAAAGGCTTTCAAGGCCTTTGTTAATGACTGAAAGAAAAAAATCTTATTTAACAAAAAAGCTGTATCTTTTACTCTGATCCCTCTGAACTCCAGTTTTCTCAGGACATGAAACCAGAAAAGAACTGGCTCAGTGGGGATATGGACAGGCGATAGAATTTTTCAGGCACAATTAGACAAAGAAATATTTAAACAAAAAAATTAGGAAAAACTGAGTATCTACTTGGAGATCATGATGAGTCATGTCACTCACATGTCTGTGTTGGGGCCTGTTGAAATACTACTAGGGTAATAATTTTAAATGAAAAGACAGTAGATTATCCTCTTAGTTATTAGAATAGATATAAGGAAGAAGATTAAGATCTTAATTATTAGATGAGATATAAGAAAGAAACTTTTTTATTATGAGGGTGTCAAAACAATTAGATAGGCTGCCCTGAGAGATATTAGATAGCCCATTCCTGGAAACATTCAAGGTCAGGTTGGATGGGGCTCTGAGCAGCTTGGTCTAGCAGAAGGTGTCCCTGCTCATTGCACAGGGGTTGAGTTAGATGGTCCCATACAACCCAAATTGTTCTAGGATTCTATGAGAGATTCCAGTAGCTTGAGGGAGGTGATCCTTCCCCTCTGCTCAGTACTGGTGAGGTGGCACCTGGAGTACTGTGGGCAGTTCTGAGCCCCCCAGTAAAAGAGAGACAGATGTGCGGGGGGGGATTCAGCAACGTGGCATGAGGTGGTGAAGGGATTGGAACATCTCTCCTATGGGCAACAGCTGATACAGCTGTGAGTTTTTACCCTGGAAAGAGCAGGCTGTGGTGGGATATTATCCATGGATATAAATACCTGAAGGTGGGATGTAAGTGGGAGACATGCAGGTTCTTTTCACAGTGGTGTGCAGTGACAGGACAAGAGCTGAGGAGCACAAACTGAAACATGAGAGGCTCTGTCTGAGCATCAGGAAATTCATTTTCCTGTGAGGGTGACCAAGCACTGCTACAGGTTGGCCAGGGAGGCTGTGGTGTCTCCATGCTTGGGGATGTTCCAAAACCACCTGGAACTGTTCCTGAGCAATTGGTGCTTTAGGTGGATCAGCTGGCAACTGAAGGTCCCTTCCCACCTTGACCATTTTGTGTGACTCTAGGGTAGTGTCAATGTGCAACAGAGTAGAAAATCTCTAATTCATGCTCTGGTGACCATCTGCACACAAGGTTTCCTGTCTCTGACTCATAGTTCAGTGGTTTGTGAACAGTGTCTTCAGGGTGGGAAAGGCTAAGCTGGTTGCAGCACAAAGAAACCAGATGCAACCAGAGTGGGAAAGGGGTGTGATGTTGAGCAGGTTTGTGATGTTGAGCAGGTTTGTGATGTTCAGCAGGGATGTGGTGTTGAGCAGGGATGTGGTGTTCAGCAGGGATGTGGTGTTGAGCAGGTTTGTGATGTTCAGCAGGGATGTGGTGTTCAGCAGGGATGTGATGTTCAGCAGGGATGTGATGTTGAGCTGCTCTGTGAGAACAGCCCAGGGGCTGCCTTCACGCTGCTCTAATACCAGACACAGACAGTTCCAGAGGGCTTGACTATGGACACACCTCGGACCAGGGCTAAGCCAATCAATGAAGCTCGTGGTGTCTCTCCAAATAAAATATTTGTAAAAGGGCAAAATGCTGTGTGGCAGTGAGGAGTGAGGTTAAAAAAAAAAGTGTGAGAAACAATCCTGTGGGCAATCACAGGAGAGGGGAGTGCTCCAGGTGCTCCCTGGAGTCCTTGGGAGAGTCTGTGGTGGAGCAGGGATTCCCCTGCAGCATGTGGAGGGGACCCCACTGTAAGAGATATCCACACTGCAGCCAGAGGATGAGACCATGGGAGAGCAGGTGGAAATGCCTTGAAGTAACTGTGACTTGTGGAGAGCCCACACTGAAGCAGGCTTACCCTGCAGGACTGTACCAGCCCTCCTGAAACAGCATCTTAAAATAACCCCCTCTATCCAGGCAGTTTCATCTGGATATTTCTCCTTCTTCCTGTATGCAGCCCAGAATGAGCTCAAGAGCATGTCCAAGAGGAGGAACCAAGTGCTGAAAGCTTAGTTAGCACTGAAGTCCTGCAACTGCTTACCCAAATGCCCAGTGGAGTGGGACCCAGAGGGCTTTGGGAGCTCGTTTGTTGCTCGGGGAGAAGTTTCTCCTTATTTTTCCTCCTGGACAACAACACTGACATCAGTAAAGCTGATTTCTGCTCAAAAATTTGGCTTGTGATTCTCAGCCTTGAAAACTGATGGTGTCCTGAGCTGCACCAGGAGAAACAAAGCCTGTGAAGGGAAGCGTTTATTCCCTCTTAGGCCCCACTGGTTAGACAGGATCTGGAATAGTGCATCCAGTTTGGGGTCCTACAGGATGAGAAAGGCTTAGATGAGTCTGATGGAGGTGACCAAGGTGGCCAAGGTGCTGGAAGAGCTCGGGGTATTTGGTGAAACATTTTGAGAATGTGGGAGTTTCTTGGAGAACAGGAGGCTTAGTGGGACCTTGTGGCAGCTCTGCAGTCCCGATGGACAGGCCCCTGAGAAGGCAAACACAGGCCCTGCAGAGAGGTACCTGAGAGGGGGACACGGCAGTGATCACAGATTGAGAGAGCAGAGGTTCTAAGTGATTTTCAGGAGATTGGAAAATAGCTCTGGCAAGAATAGTGCATTGACAGTGGTCTGTGGAAGTCAAATTGGTACTAGAAACCCACATAATGTTCCCTTGGATGTGGAGATGCTTCTGTTTCTGGATAAATGTTTTATACAGGCTGTTGTCTCTGCCTGCTGGCTTGACTGCAAGAGGCTGATGGAGACAAGAGGGAGCATTTGCAGCATTTGGGGACTGAGAGCTGTATTGCATGTCCCACCCACAATCTCGCTCAGGTTCTCCCAAAGAGTGTCATCTCCTCGTTCTCATGCTCAGGGTTTGCAAGTTCATCTCCAGTTCCCAAGAAGACTGCAGACACAAGCAAGTTTGAACATGCTTTTATTGGTGGCCAGAAAGCAGAGCAGGAGAAGCAGTGGGAGAAAGGGCACAATGGGAAGCTGTGTGTACTTGGGACCTGCATTTTTATCTTGCCACGGAGACCTTCCTTAGCACAAAAGCCTGTGCCATGGGGGCTTCTCTGACTCCAGCTGCCCCTGGGAGCTTCTGAGCACCCACAGGTGTTTGGTGCCTTACGGAGAAGGGGCACTGAGCATTTCAGTCAGAGGATGGAAACCCAAGAAGCTCTTGGATATCAAACATCCTCAGCTGTTTACGTATCCAGGGCTCAAAATACGAGATTCTGGTAAATACCTCAGGGAAGAGTCGGTCTGGGGGTTTATAAGAAGCAATGCCATGAGCCTTCTCATCGCAGACTAATGGGCCACCAGAATCACCCTGTGTCGGGAAAGGAGTGAGAGGGGTCAGACATGGCTCAGCACTGCTCTCCCTGCTTTAAGGAACAAGTTTCCTCTTCCCTCCCTCCATGTAAAGAACCTCCTGTTCCAACCACCTCCCTCCCTCCAGACCTGGCTCTGCAGGGTCTGTGGCTGCCTCACTACTCCTCTAAGCCCATCCATGAAACAATTCAGGCCTGGAGACTCTTTGAGATTCAAAAGCTCAGAAACAACATAGACCTACTTTAGACATGGGAAAACATCCAAGCCGTCCTAGCAAGGATATCACAAAGAATTTACACACTGGAGCACTGGTTAGGCTGGGTAGAATATCTCCAAGTAAGTAAAAAAAGCAAATTATGTTGATAGCTGGGAAAGTGCATCCCAGTTCAGGGAGCACATCAACTTCAGAGCTTCTGTGAGGACACTCAGCTCATCATTCTGAAGGTCCTGGTTCATTCTGGCCTCTTTTAACTTCCACCTGAGAACCAAGATGACTATCTAGTCCCAACCTCTGCCCAAGCTTGCAGGCCAAAACAACACTTACTTTGTGAACTGCTCTTTTACCATAAGCATCACCAACACAGATCATAGACTGACACTGGTAGTTACGGAATTGCTGACATTTTTCTTCCTTTTGCACCTTCAGTTTCACCTCCCTCATCACATCAGTCGTGAGCTCTTCCCTCAATGTCCTGCCCCAGCCAGACACCTTACATATAGCTCCTTCTCTCACATTTTCGTTGCTCCTGGCCAAGGAGAGAGGTTGCACGTACTCTGTGATCCTGGCCTTTGGCTTCAGCTGTCAGGCAGAGAGAACGGCGGGTTAGAGGCAGCAAAGGTCTGGGGAGGGGAGCAGGGGGAGATCCCTCAGGCAGGAGGGATGTGTTGGGCCATACCTTCAGCAGCACAATGTCATTTTTGAAGCCAGTACGGGAATAGTTGGGATGGATGACCCAGTGTCTAACACGGATCTTCTGCTGGCTGAGTTCTCTGTCACTTATGTTGTGGGCTCCCAGAATCACAGTGACACTCATGGGCCTGCCAGGAAACACCAACATGCTGCAGCTGCACTGGCCACAGGAACACAGCCCCCATTGCAGGTGGCAGTGGGATAAAGCCCCCCAGAGAGTAGCCTGGGCTCCTTCCACACTCCAGCTGAGGACCCCTCACCACACACTGACAGAGGTGGGAGGTGCCCCATGCTGAAGACTAAGGGGAAGCAGGGAAGGGGAGACACTGGTCCCTCCTCTCCAGCAGTGGCTCTAAGCCGTGGTAGGAACCTGGAGACCACTGTGAGCATTCCTGTCCCCAAGGACACTCAGCCCCTGGCAGACAATTCCTGCAACTCACAGAGGACAGCTCAGCTCATGGAGATCCCTGCTGTGCCTGAAGAGCACGGGGTACTCTTTCAGCCCAGACCAGGACTGAGGCCTGTCAGGACTACGTAAGACTGGAAAAAATCACCTGTGCAAGAAAGACAAGGTCTTACCCTTCTTCATCCACACAGTGAGCTGCTGAGAGCACTGCATCTGGGCGAATCAGGAACCCTCCACAGGACTTAGGTTTTGAGCCAGCTATAATTTGTAAATAAGCCATATAGGGTCTGGAGTGGGGCTCAACTTGCCATCCACCAACGATTTTTCCTGGAAGAGGGATGGGAAATATGCTGCTATTTCCTGTCAAGTTTGGAGCATGAAGGGAGAGGGTCATCCTCCCATGTCACATGCCAACAACACCAACAACTTTCCTTCCTTGTGCTGTCCAAGCATTGTTGGTACGCAATGGAGAGAAAAGCCCAGGCTGGGTATGACTGACCACCCCTGGCCCTGGATGACTGAAATGCCAGCCAAGGGCAGAGCTCTAGTCCCTGTAATGTCTCACTGGTTCCAGCCACAGTCTGAGTGAGCTGACAGATAAGAGCAGAGAGGAAAGTAGGAGTGTAGAGATAGAGAGAAGGCAAGGCAGGAACCTTGCCTGAGATTGCCTGCTCAGTGTCCATCTGTGCCCTTGCATGTGCTTGTCCAAATCCCAACTCTGTACTCACCAGCCCCAGCCCCGGGCCACAGGACAAAAGCACTTGTGAGCAGAAGGAGCAGCAGCATCTTCTACCACTGTGCTGATGAGCCAAACCAGTTGTTAGGGCCAGGCAGGAGACAGGTACAGAATGGCAACCTCTGTGCTTGTCCTGTGGAGCTGAAACAGGAAACCTCAGCCTATCTGCAGCTTGTGTCATTTGCTGCTTTTATTCCTACACCCCCCTAGATGTGGCTTGGTGTGTGGTTTATGACACATTCTCCGCGGTTTTGTCACGATTTTCTCAGAAATCTGGCAGGATCTGGATTTGTTCAGCACACCCACAGTACCCAGTACACAGGCAGAAGGGAGAGAGAGGAACAGTGTATCTGTTGGGTGCATATCTCATCGGAGACCTTTGGAGAGCCCCCTTGGACCCTACATGTGGACATTGGATTTTTTTTCTTTTCTTTTTTTTTTTTTTTGTTTTTTTTTTTTTTTTTTTTTTGTTTTGTTTTGTTTCCCCCCTCATCTTCTGATAGGAATGGTGAGAGCTGGCCAGGGCCAGGCAAAGATCCTGGCTCTTATCAGAGGGGCTGACTGCCATCAGAAGTGTCTTTGGGAAATCAGAAATCACCAATCAGAGTAGCAAAGGGACAGGGCCAATGGGAACCTCACAACCTCAAGCACTGGTGTTCTAGTGACTGGTGACAAGTCCATAGTGATGAGAAGGTCTGAGGTCCAGCTGGGAAGTCATACTGTGGGCCTGGGTGCAGATCAGCAGGTGCCCTGGCTAGGTACAGGCCTGGCTGAGACACAACTGGAACTCAGGTGAGGACCAGGGTCAGAGCGTCCATGTGAGAAGGGGAGCAGCCCTGCCTGAGGCCTCTCTGAGTCCTCCCTGGGAGCTCTGGCTCCAGCGTTACAACCTGCAAGGGACTCAGCCTCGCCACTCTGACCCTCCTTTGGCCATGAGCCCAGCCAGTGAAACCTCCAGGATGTTACCACTTTTATGTGGCTGTGGCCTGGAGAAAGCCCACAAATAAATCCTCTAGAGCATACTGGCATTCCCCCTTACACTGTGTTCTAAAAAGACAATGGACTGTAGTACGTGTCCTGGGGATCCTCTTGAAACCTGCTTGGTGGAAGGGATAAGGGTGGAAAGGAGGAGTTCCCATTAAGGTTTGCAGCCCACAAGCAGCAATCCCCAGAGCCCCAGAGCTCAGTAAGAGGTGACTCTGTAAAGTTGTTATGCTGACGGGGGGTTTCTCCCGGCCCGGGCTGGATGGGGTCAGAGGCTCAGACCCAAGAAGCCGTAGCGGACCCACAGAGGTGATCCTGTAAGGAACCGTCTGCAGAGGTGATCCTGTCAGGAACCGTCTCCCAGGGGGTCGTGGCTTCTCTCAGCCCTCGGCCGGGGCTGCCTGCAGAGGTGCCTGGCTCAGCAGGCCATCAGCTCTCAGGGATTCAGCGAGTGATTTCAGCTCTGCTCTGCAAGGCAGAACCCACCTTGGCCAGGCCCGGACAGAGAGAGGAGAGGACTCTCTGGTGGTTCCGCAGAAGCAGCTTTATTCCAGCATCTTCCATGAAGGGGTGACCAGAGACGAATCCTCCCCCGACTCGGGGCAGAGGGGTCTCTTTTATGGGGTACAGAGGTGGGTGTGCAAGGGTAAGAAACCAATGGGTACTAGGGTATTTTACATACAGTTTCCTAGAGGATCTTGGATCTATCTTTTCTAACTAAAAAGGCTCTTTGTTTCCCCAGGAGGGGCCTGGAGGGAGATTGTGCTACCTCTTTATCTCCAGGCCTCCCTGCCAGGGCAGGGGCCTGTCAGACCCCACGCCTGGAGATGTTGCAGTTCCCTCTATCTAAACAAGGGCTTCTTGCCAAGACAGGGGCTTGTCAGACCCTACAACTCTGCCCATCCCAGTCGTGGTCTGTAAGCAACACCTGCAGTGCTGCAGTGAGGTGGCCTCAGCTGTGGCATAAAGGGAGATGTGGCCTTTAGGCCCAGCCATCCCTTTCCTTCAGCATTGTGGAGAAAGGAGGTTTATGCAAAATAAGGAGAGATAAAATGGGAAGAAGGAAGGAGGCAGAAGCAGGAGAGGTTATCCCAGTGAGTGGAGGGACCAGTGTGTCTGTGGAAGAAAAGCTTGAACAACCTGGCGTGCAGGACATGGTGGGAGTGATCCAGCTGCAGAGCAGCAGGTGGGGCTGGACAGGAGGGAGTTTTGGGGTGACCTTCTGGGAGCTGGGTCCCTGCATGACTGGAGGCTCTCCAACAGGTCTCTAACATGATAGCAGGGCACTGCTCTGTAGCAGTCTTTTCACTGCTTTGACAGAGAACCCCAGGCCAACAGCCCCAGCAGGGACAGGAACCTGTTCAGTATTTCAGGTGAGGGCACAGCCATACAATGCTGCCTTCTGTGCTGGTTTGGCCAAATTTAGAAATATATACTCTGAGAGAAGGGAGATTACAAACCACCCTTCCCCCACCAGGTTCAGGAAAAAAGGAATTTTCTCAAAGGAAAGGGAAGGAGATAAAACTATTTATTTAACAAACACACAGGAAAAGGATAATAATGCTAAATAATAAAACCTCTCGCTGTAGAGAAAAGTGTTGGAGCCCTCCCTTTGGTCTCCCTCCTCCTTGGAGCTGGGATGGGCCCCCTTCCCCCTCCTCCAGGGACCAGAGCCTCGGTGGAGAACAGTCCTGATGTGTTGAAGCAGTCCAGCAGGGAAAGGGAAAAAATCCAAAATTCCAGGAAAAAACAAAGTTCAACTCTCTGGAGGAAGAAAAAAACCCAAAAACTGCCTGAACAAGCAAGCAAGGTGCCTCCATGCTCCTCTCCCCACCAGCGCCAAAGCAGCAGTGCCAAGACAGAGAGTCTGTATAATCTCTGTCTGTCCTTGAAAACACAAAACTATTTTGAAAAGTCCTGCTCAGTTTTTCTCTCTCTCTCTCAGGCTCAGTTTAAAGGCATAGAAAGGCATAAAACTAATTTCTGGGCAGGGAGCAGCAATAGGGAACACTCAGGTCACCCCAAGACTCCTTCCCAGAACGACACCCAAAATGTCCTAGAGGAATCCCTGACAACAACATATTTCCAGCACATCACCATTATGCACTGAGGCTGTCTCTGCTTTTTTTAGTGTCTTGAAATATAAATCGTAGGAAGAATGAGGGAAAATCATGGCCATGATCCTGAGACTGAGCACATAATCATGGTGAGTAGCTTCTCATAATGGTAAGTGATCTGGTTAATGGTTTGTGTGTTCTTCACTAAAGCTCTGATTTTATAATAAGAAACTTTAAAAACATAAATATTAGATAGATTATCAATGAGGTGAACAAAGGAGGCCATTCTCTATTACCAAAGGCAGAATCAGGCCTTCAAGGCACAATTTCAGATGTAGTTGGAGGTCTGAAAAATTCACATGAATTCCATCCTTAGAGTGTTTTTTCCTCTCTGCTGACCACACAGGGGGATTGGCTCAGAAGATCAGCAGCCTTTCCATGCTATCACCTGGCTACAGAAAAGAAATCTCTGTTTGCTAACCTCTCTTGTATGGATAAGTAGCAAATTCTGTGAAATTAAAAGATTTGGTCATTGAATGCAGGAATTTAATTGCCCCCACACTTTGATCTCCTATTGGTTACTGATCCCTTCACCTTTGATGCAAATTTGGTTCTGGTTCTCTTATCAGTCTTTTCCCAGACCAGATGTCTCTGACGACATCAGGGAATGATGCTACTCAGAGCTTTTTTTAGGTTGGTACTAGGTACAGATTTAATTCCTGCAGTTCCAATCAAATCTGATTTTTGTTTGGTTGGCTCTTTTTTCCTCTAATTCCTTGTGATTGATAGGACATGACCAGTATTTGAGGGAGGGAGGGAGGAAGGAAATGATTCACAGCTGACAAGTAGTCACCTAAGACTGAAGAATGAAATGTGTGTGGCTGGAGTTGAATGAAAACTCTCCTACAAGAGACAGCACCACCCCTAAAGCCACCCAGCCCAATTAAACAAAGCAGGCTTCATCAGGCTAATTCTGCCCCAGGAGTCACACATCCCTTGGTGTTTCCAGCTGTTGCTCAGATCTTTCAGGTTAACAATCAATCACCAGCTGGTGCAGGAGGCAGAGTTCATAGCTTTAGACATGTAAGACACGAGGTGCCTGTGTCTGCAGAAGTCCCTCTGGTCCCACTTTACAGATGATGGAGGGAAGGCTGCCACCCAGAACAGCATTTCACCTGCTGCTCTAAGGATGTCATTGTTTGCTACATCCCCTTGCCCACAGAGGGAGCACAGTTCTCAACAACCATCCCTGACGTTTCTGAAATCAGATTAAACCAATCCCACCTGAAGGGGAATTAGGGATTTCAAGAGACTCTGCTTAAACCAGGTGTCAGGGGCAGCTCAGTTCCCTTCTTGGGCAAAAAATAGAGATGTGTTTAGATCTGTACCTTTTCTGCTGCAGCCAATTCAACTGAGTTGAAGCAAATCTAACAAATTCCTTTTCTTCCTCTCTGTTAGACAAGTCTTTGTCTGACTTTCTATGGTATAGGCCACATACTAATGTCAGCAGATTATTTAAGATGTGACAGAAGATCATCTGCATTTAAAATATAATTTTTAATCTGCAATGTAAGATGACATAGGAATCATCAGCCCAGCACTGTCCTTAATGCAAGAAAACAAGGAAAATACTTCTATCAAAATTTGAATGACCCATTTTGGAGGCTCTGGATGGCAGAACTGCTGGAGGTAGGACACTTTACTTCAAAATGTCTGTTGTGAATGTATAGAGAAAATCCAAGGAAGAACTAAGGCCAAAACTTACTTAAGGGGCCTCAGAGCCACTATACAAAAAATGCATAAATTGAGGGATGTTTCTGAGAGTTCTGTTTTGAATTAGGGAATAAAAGACCAACTGTCAGTAAAACAATGGCTGCTCTATGTGTTGCTGACTTTAGCAAAGAGCTAATAATCAAAGCAATAGTCTAAAACTTTCATATGGTCTTGGAGAGCAGAATTAGGTAGTTTCCACTTCAGCTACATGGATCTAACAAGATAAGAAAACCAGTGTGAATGTGTGCTGCTGGAGGCTGCAGGGAGTGTTTCATGTCGTTCTCTATCTGTCATGCATAGGCTGCACGGAGATATCACTCAGAAATGTTCTTCCATTCCTATGTTAATGGAAACAGTTGAACCCTGAAAGAACCCTTTTAAATGGAATCAAATTTTGCCATCAAATGTCTGAGATTATTAGGAGTTTCTTTACTGTGCTTGTGTGTTAAACTCATCTGTGGCTCCAGGATCCATAGCTTGCACCTTTGTGTTCATGTCATAAAACCCACAGACAAAAGACATCCTGTGTGAGTAACTTACAGCCTGAAGGGGGAATCAGACAGAGCCATGGCAGAGCTGTGTGCACTGCTCTTGCTTCAAGGCTGTGTCCTTCTCTGCATGCCTTCTCTGTGTGGACAGTGGAAAAGGTGCTTCCCCCTCTGTCCCCATTGATGGAAACATTTCTGACACCAAAATGTGTTTTGTGCCTTGAGATTTGCCAGTGTAGGGCAGTGGCTGGTGCTACTTTGGTAAGAGATGGTGAGTCTGAAGGGTGCAGAATTAACCACCCCTTTCTCCTCTGTGGCAGGCTGATCTCTTCTCTCTTTCAGTGCCTCAGTTTCCTGTCCTGGGCAGTGAGAAAAGCAGAGCTGGTGCAGCATTGTGTGAACATCCCATCGGCATCGCACACAGCAATGCTCCTCGGGGTACCGAGGCCAAGTGAGTCATGAAGAGGATGGAACTGAGCTTCACCCTCTGCACTTCCTTATCATTCTCCATGGATACCTCTACCTCAAATTATTCCTTCTTCCTACAGACAGAATTTTGCTTTGGTTTACTTTGGTGCTGTTTTCTTTGGTCTGTGAGTGTTTTGGTTTGGAGTTGGTTTCATCTGGGACTTGGCTTAGGTCTTCCCTTCACAGCTTCTGCTTGCTCTGTTTGGGAGTGCTTTCCCCAAAACTGGGCTTTTTGAAGTATTTCTGTCCCATAGATGGCTGGGGATTGATGTGAATATGAGCCAAAGCCTCCCACGGCCCAAACTTCCCTGGCTTCCATCTGAAGTTGAGCTGCTCTAAAGGTAATTTCAGATGTTTTGGGGGAAGGCTGCCTGTCCTGTCAGTCCACTCAGCAGGAAAAACAGAGTGCAAGGAGCAGTGCCCACTGCTCCCTAAGGTAGCAAAATGGGTTTTCTTTCTTTGGTCTGGGGGTGTTTCAGTTGTCATCTGGGCATTCCCCTCACTGCAGAAAGTGCTTGTGGGACCAGCTGGGAGCACAGGCCTGACATCTGGGGGAGTGCATATTCTCAGCAATAAACCCTGCACCCATAATGAAGCCATCCCTTAAATGCCAGCTCCTCTTGGTGGGAGGCTTGGTGACTGTTTCAAACAATGGAACTTGGAGGGCCCTGACACCACGCACTTCCAGCACACACACAACCACTGCCCTCTCAATTTGCTCAGCCCCACCTGCTCTAGAGTCACACATTCTGATCCTGCAGCTCTCCAGGGATTCACAAGAGACTCCTTGTTTGAGTACCTGGCTGAAGCACCCTGGTCTTGGTGCAGTGACTACAGCTCTGACGGTCTGTCCATCTGATACCTCCCAGATGGAGCCAGCAGAGGAACAAGATGCAGGAAACTACACCCTGCTGACCAACTTTGTCCTCTCTGGATTGTCCAGCCGCCCAGAGCTTCAGCACTTGCTGTTCTTCACAATCTGTGGGGTTTACAGCATGACTCTCTTTGGGAACCTTCTCATCTGCATGGTCACAGTGCACCCCACCCTCCACATGCCCATGTACTTCTTCCTCCGCGTCCTGTCCTTCCTGGATATTTCCACAGCATCAGTTGTTGTCCCCAAGATGCTGGTAAACCTCCTGTCAGAGGACAGGAGCATCTCCTACGTGGGCTGTGTCACACAGCTCTACTGTGTGGTGTTCTTGGCGGCCACTGAGTGGTACCTTTTGGCAGCCATGGCCTACGACCGCTACGTGGCCGTTTGCAGCCCCCTGAGATACGCTGCCATCATGAACACCAGAGTCTGCCTCTCCTTGGTGCTGCTGTGCTGCTGCAGTGGCACTGTTGTGTCGGTGGTGCAGACAGCCTGGGTGTTCACGTTGTCCTTGTGTGGGCCCAGGAGGATTAACTACTTCTTCTGTGACATTCCCCCGCTCATCATGCTCTCCTGCACTGACACCTCGCTGTACGAGAAGCAGATCATCTCAGCCACAGTGCTCGTCATCCTCACACCCTTCTGCCTCATCCTGCTGTCCTATGCCTGCATCATCTCCAGCATCCTGAAGATTTCCTCTGCAGAGAGCAGACACAAGACTTTCTCCACCTGTTCCTCACACCTTACTGTTGTGACATTGTACTGTGCAAGTGGGACTTTGATTTACTTACAGCCAAAATCCAGTAATTCACAAGACACTAAGAAAATCCTTGCTCTCATATACACAACTGTAATTCCCATATTAAACCCCCTGATTTACAGCCTGAGGAATAAAGAAGTGAAAGAAGTGCTGATCAGAGTAATGGCTGTGTTGATGAAGAAATAAAGATTTTCTTGTCCATGAATGTGCGGATTAAAAACCTTATTTCCATTTTTGGTGGGTTTTGATGATTTACTGGCTCAGTGGAAACTGCAGGCACAAAGATCTATTTCACACTTATAAATATTTTGCCTTTTTCATTGCTTCAGAAGCAAATTATTTTGAATTTCTATCTCAATTTCTTCCTTAGGAGTACAACAGATATACCAGACATTTCTTCTAAAACAGAGAATCTGAAACCCACTCCACTCCCCATGTCTAATTCAGGAATCTAGGTTGGAACTTCTCACTTACATTGCAGGGAGTTGACCTCACTCTCACTGAAGAAATACTCCTTTACAGTGAACTTTTTAGGCTAAGCATGACTAACTGATAGGGACTAGGTGTTTTGCTTTACATTTTTCCACCCTTGTTATATGTTTTTCCATTCCTTCCAGCAGAAAAAGGGTCCACTGAGTGAAAGTGATAAGGAAATTAGTTCACTTCTTTCAGAGATTCATGTTTTTCATTTAAGGTTTGGGGAAAGTAAAGGAAAGGAAGATTAACTAATTCTCATTCCTTATTTCCAGCAAGAACTCAGCATTTAATACAGTCCAGTGCCCACACACTCCAAGCACTGTGGAGTCTGAGTCATGGGACAAGAATATTCTGCATGTCTCAGCTTGAGAAATTCATCCAGGCATGAGGAGATGACAGTTTCAAGAGGATTATCTGATATCTGCAAGGGCACACAGAGAAAAGGGCTGCTACAACCGAGGAGTATTCATTTGGGAGGGTTTTGAAGTTAATTCTGAGTACAAGAGGCACCCTGGCTTGGTGAATAGCCTGGGCCTGAGCCTGCTCATCCAAACTGTTGTTTTCATACTGAGGTCAAGCAAAAGAAATCTTCACTACCACTGTGGTCATACTGATCTTTGATGGCTGTCTCTGTCAGAAAGGATTAAGGTTTCATCTGACTCAGTTAACTGACCATAAGGGCAGTAAAGGGCAGTATAATTGAGTATAATGTTCTTCTTTTGGTTTAGTTTGCCTGTACAAGAGAAAGGCAATGTCAGTCATCTCAGGATAAAGTCATTGCCTGACTCCAGAAACTTCACAGCAACGAGTTAATGACAAAGTGGTTAATTGCATTTGGCAATGTTGTTTGCTTGGATTCCTCCAGGGAACTTAACTTTTCTCTGTATTGTTGAAACCCTTTTTTCTTTATAATTGGAACACTGGAGAAAGAGCTAATGAAATTGCATCTACAATTCTACAGACTTTGCTTCTGGGAGCTGATCTACTTTTACCTCTGCAAAAACAGAGATTTTTTTTCTTGCTTTATTCCCTGAAAAGATAATACTGAAAGAAGCATTTCTTAAAAAAAAAAAAAGGTTAATTAGTATAGTAGCAGTAGTGTTAATCACTTTAAGGGACATTGCATTCCAAATGGTTAAAACTTTTCAATTGCTTCTTTTAAAGATGTTTCAGACTCCAGTCCAAGGAGAAAGAGACATCCAAAATCTTTCATCCATTTGGAATAAACCTTTTTTATATCTGCTGGAGTGCCCTCCCACCAAACACTATCAGCAATTTCCTGTTTTTCCTGAATTTATCTCTCCTGTTTCCATTTGCCACAAGTGCACCAAAGAGAAACTGATGTGGTAGAAAGCCAGACAAGTCTTTATGGTGTAAATTGGAATTTCATCTCCAGCAAGGAGCAGTGATTTTTGGTCTCTAAGAAACAGCCACTGGGTTTGCTAGAGCAGAGCTCACTTACACCATCCTCTCCCCTCTATAAAAATGGGAAGTTCTGGTTAAGTTATGGATTCAGTGGATCACAGCTTCACAAATGGACCAGGGCAGAAGTTTGTGCCTGGATTCATCTCCCCAACCCCAATATGGGATCTACTGATTCTAGCATTTTTATGGAAAAATGCATTTTAAAAACTCATCTATTTTAACATTTTAATTTCTTTCTATCAAGTATTTTCAGAAGTCTGTGTGAAATGGTATTTAATAATTAATTAATTCACTTTTTCTGACAAAAATTAGTACTGATTTAAATGTCTGTCTTGATATGGGCTGCTGAGCTCCTGACATGCTGCCACAGTTTATGGTTCTGTCAGGATCACCTCCTGTCATGGGTGCATTTGGTCTCCTTAAGCAGCTCCAAGAACACAACTAAATTAGTCATTAGACATTTGTCATGGGTGCAGTACTTGATTCTTCACTCTAGAAACACGAAATTTTAACGTTGTTGGAATGTGCTGCTTCTTTAATTTAGCTTATGACATTAAGGGTCAGTGTTGAGTTTAATTTTTTATTAACATTGCAAGGGGTTTATTAATATCCATGTGTATATGTAGTATATAATGTATACTAGAGAGAGAGAAAAGAAAAGAAAAAAGAAAAGAAAAGAAAAGAAAAGAAAAGAAAAGAAAAGAAAAGAA
>JACBWW010001083.1:0-16383 GCA_020086605.1 Lanius collurio
GGGCTGCAGGCTGCCAGTGTGGGGCAGAAGTTCTGTGGTAGTCTGGGTGGTGTCCACCAGCGGCAGTGGGCACAGGCAGTGGCAGCAGATGCTGCCTGACACACAGCATGTGCTGTGTGCTAACTTGTGCCTGTTCTGGGACACTTGGGAGCGGTGCTGTGCTCCATGGTGCTTGTGCGGGGTGTGCAAGCTGGGTCAGAGGCAGCGGGATGGCTTGGGGGAATGTCTCATGCACCGTGGCGCAGGGAGGGAGGGGGGGCGCAGAGGCAGCGATTCGGGGCAACGTAAGGGTCAGCGCGGGTCTGTGGGCGGGAGGAGGGGGTGCAGCAGCGGCAGGCTTGGTGTATGAGCTGTACTGGTGGGGGCTCGCCGTGACTGGGGGGTGGGGGATGTTCGGCGGGGGAGGCGACGCGACTCGACGAGATAAGGGAATTCTCACTGCGAGGGAGGGACTGTGCACTTCTTGCAGCCAGGAAAGGATTGGTAGGGGTTCTGAGCCATCTGTTCTGGGAGGAAGGGAGAGGGGGAAGGTGGGTCTCGTGCCTGCTCTGTGTAGTGTGGTGCAGGAAGAAGCAGGGGGGGTTCGAAACTAGAGGAGGTGGAAGAATCGGTCTTGCTGGTTTCTGCTTAGGGGAGGGGAAATTTGCATTTGAATCAGAACTCGAAGCAAGTTGCAAAGCCTCAGGGGGCTTGGATGCGATTTTGGGAGGGGGTGTAGGGGTGGCCATCCCCCCAGCTTGGCCAGAGCCGAGGGAACAGCCTGGGTCTGCGTGGGGACTGGCCTGTCCACAGCAGAGAAGGGAATGGGGGGGGGGGGGAAGTTAGATTTGCTGCGTGTCTTTGTTTTTCTACTGAATTTAGTATTATATGAAATAAAGGTATAAAGTGAGAGACAGATGAGTCCCCTTGAGCACGGAAGCCAGAAAACTTTTTCCCCACAGTGTCCCCAAAAGATTTAGAAGGAATATTTTCTGTGGTTACATAAGGAAAATGTTGAAGTGTCCAGTGAGTGAAAGATTTAAGATTTTTCTTAGATAGCAGTCTAGAGAAGGGTTTAAGATTGGAATTTAGCAAGAGATTTAGAAGAAGGGGATGTATTTCTCTCTCTGGGGGGGGAAAGGTGAGGTTTTGCAAGCCTGTTTCTCATTGTAGAAATCTTTTTGCACCACTTAGCAGAAAAAGAGAAAAAAAAAAAGAAAAAAACCCCCCAAAAATAGGGACTTAAGAAAACAGAGGTGCGCGCAAGAGAGAGGAGCCTTGAGTTTCGTTAACTTACATATCTTCTGGCTTTGCTGGCTCCTTTTGAAGTCCCGAGAAGTCTGCTAAGTGGGCGGCCTGGTCTGGTCGATCCGCTGGAGGTTTTTCCTCGTAGGTGGAAGGTGAGGGTCTTGAACTGTCTTCTCAGGAGAGTCACTGCTACAACGCAGGGGTGCTCTTCAGAGAAGCTGAATCTGCGAATGGCAGACTCTGTCCTGAAGTGGTTTAGGACGTTGCTCAAACCATGGACCAGAGTCCAGTGGCTTGTTCGAGCGCCATGTAAAGTATTAAGGCTGGGGGTTGACCAGCTGGTGCTGGCTGAGGTCTGAGGCTCAGACCCAAGAAGCCATGGCTGACCCAGAGAGGTGATCCCGTGAGGAACCGTCTCCCAGGGGGTCATGGTTTCTCTCAGCCGTCGGCAGGGGTTGCCTGCAGAGATGCCTGGCTCAGCAGGCCATCAGCTCTTAGTGATTCAGCGAGTGATTTCAGCTCTGCTCTGCAAGGCAAACCCCCAGGGCCAGGCCTGGATAGGGAGAGGAGAGGTCTTTCTGGTGGTTCCGCAGAAGTCGCTTTATTCTTCCATCTTCCACGAAGGGGTGACCAGCGACGGATCCTCTCCCGACTCGAGGTAGAGGGGTCTCTTTTATGGGGGTACAGAGGTGGGTGTGCAAGGGTGAGAAACCAATGGGTATTAGGGTATTTTACATATAGTTTCCTAGAGGATCATGGGTCTGTCTTCTCTCACCTTAACCAAAAGATACTCTCTTTCCCAAAGAGGGGCCTGCAGGGGGATTGTGTGAACTCCTTATCTCCAGGCCTTCCTGCCAGGGCAGGGGCCTGTCAGACCCACGTCTGGAGATTTTGCAGTTCCCTTTATCTAAACAAGGGCTTCCTGCCATGACAGGGGCTTGTCAGACCCTACATAAAAGCACATTTTTCTACATGTACATTTATATTAGGCGAGAGAATAATAAACATGTAAATAATATTTGAAGACTTCCTCCAGAAAAAGGAGACTTGTTGTAGTTGCTCTCAGGGAGATTTGATTAGTTCTATTCCTAAATGCAGGGTATCACCTGTGACACAATTTAATAGCATGGTTACAGTAGCAGGAAACCTTTTCACTTTACAAAATAGTGTTATTTATATTAACTTGGGAGACACTGTTTTATTTTCTTCTATGGGAAGAAGGATAATATGCAAAGAGTACTGCCAGGAAACTGTGGTTCTATTGCCTAATGCTTTCTAGTGCTCCTTCAGTGAAAAGGAAATTACTCTTGCTGTTAGAAGAATTTAAAGAAAGAACTAGAATTACAAGAAAAATTGGAAAAAAAGCGATAAGAAAATGCTTTAAATTTCTATTGTGGTTTTCAAGAAGTAAAGCTATAGAATCTGCAGTGAATTTTGGCACTTACTTCAGTGCAATTAAAGAATAACATTATTGGTTGTTGGAAAATATGCAGATGACTTCTTATTAGCAAATAGGGGTGAGAATGTTTGTATACTAGATACTATACTTTTATGTATTTCCCTAGCAAAGAAGGGACAGCCTGCACCTCTAAATTCAGCTGTCTCAAAACAAAGTTACAGTATTTCAGCTTTATTTTGTAAAGGGACAATGAATGACAGATGGTCATGTTCCACTGTGGGGATTTTAAAAATAAATGGTCAAGAATGAAATTAAGTCAATTGAGACAAACATTGTATCTGAGAATCATTTATTGGTAACAAAACAGAAAAGTAAAAAGAGTTGCCCAAACAAAAGAGGGCTGGAAAGGACAGAAAAGAAGGAAGGAAAATGGAAAAGGTGTCAGTAAGAGTGGAGAGAGAGAGGGGGAGGACACAGAGAAGAAAAGAGGGTGTTGCCACAGGCAAGTCAGGGAAGTGGCATCGTGGGGTGTGTACGCTGCCTGCCTATAGACGGGCTGGGTCTTAATGTACAGCCCAGAAAGGAAGTTTTAAATAAGGTATTGTCTAGAAAATCCAAATTAGAGCTGAAATAAGAGGAAAAGAAGAGTAGTTGTAATAGAAGACTTCTTTCTAAGGGAAAGTGGTGGGCCTGATATGCAGACTGGACCCAACTCACAGGGATGTCTGCTGTCTCCCAGCAGGCAAGGATAAGGGACATTACTGGAAAACTCTCCTGTGTAGTAAGATATGGTGGCAGGCCCCAGGGTAGTGGCCGTGAGAAGGGGAGAGAGAAAACCAGCAGGCAGGAATGATACTCCAAGAAGAATGAATTTATTAATTAATTTCCACTATATCATAGACCTTTTCTTCATAAGCTAATTGGACAAAGACACATCACCACCTTGGGGTCATTGGCCAAAATCCTAAAACATTAATTATGAAAATATTTTTCTATTGAACTATAAACAAAGTTTTACAAGGTCACAGGTGTTAAAACTTACTAACAGCTTCTGTGAGAGAGAAAAGCCTCCCACAACATTAGAAAAATAGCAAGGATTTTTCATGCTAGCAGCATTTTTATGTCCACAAAATATACTCTGATTGCTATCTATTATTTGTTGTTCAAGCCAGCAGCAATGAAATAACAAAGACAAGCCTAAGGGCAATTAAAAGAGACTTCAATACCTTGGGATGATTAGTTGAGGAATTAAGAACAGAGGTAGTGATTCCTTGATCCTTCTGGTAACAAGGAATAATACTGAAAAGAATGCATCAGGTCAATGTGTGGTTCTGAGCCTAGTGTAATTGGAAAAAATTTGGGGTTTTTGAATGTGGCATGGTCTGTTCAACACCTGGTCTACTGCCCCCTGATGGTATGCACCTTTCTCAGAAGGGAAGAAGAGTTTTAGTACAGGACCTAATAAGTGTCGTTGATAGAGCTTTAAACAAGCTTGGAAGGAGGAAAGCGAAATTAGCAGGCTTGCCAGTGGTTAGCAGTGGGATGGTGTGCCAAAAGCTTGAAGCAACTGAGAGCTAATAGGATCCCTCAATCTGCTTCATGAGGTGTTGGCTACAATGTACCATGCCTGAAATGTTTCTACACTAATGCACACAGCATGAGGAACAAACAAGAAGAGGCTTTGACCCTGTCCTAGAGATCTGCTATCACTGGCATAGCTGAAACCTGCTGGGATGAGTCTTGTAATTAGTAGGGTCAGAATGTATGGAGCTCACAGTTGGCAATGGTACAGTTGAGAGCATCTGGGTAAGAATCAGGGGATAAACAAATAATCTGAATGTTGTTGTGGGAATCTACTATAGACCTCCTATCCAGAATGATGATACTAATGAATTATTCTTTGATAAACTAAGGGACACTTTCAAGTGAACTGCCCTTGTCCTTCTGGTGGACTTCTACTTGGCCTAAATCAACTGGGAGCTTCACACAGCTGGTCCAGCCCAGGCCAGAAGACTGCTAAAAGTCTGGATGACAACTTTATGGAACAGGTCCTAAGGGAGCCAACTCAAAAAGATGATCCTCTTTGATCTGATGCTTGTCAACAGAGAGGATCTCATGAGCAAAGTGATGATTGGCATCCATCTTGGCCACAGTGACCACAAAGTGATTGAAATCTCTGTTAACAGGAGGAAAAGTGCCAGCAAAACTTCAAATTGACATGAGGAGAGCAGACTTTGGACTGCTTAGGGAATTAGTAAGCAAAATCCCCTGGCAAAATGTTTTTGCAGGAGCTGAGGTCCATCAGTGCTTGTTACTTTTTAAACATCATCTCCTAAGGGTACAGGAGTAGGCGTTCCTAAGTGTTGGAAGTCAAGCAGGCAAAGGCAGAAGGCCAGCTTGGCTAAACAGGGATCTTGTCTTGGAAATAAGGCAAAGAAAGGAAGATATATATCCAGTGGAAGCAATGTCAGGTCACATAGGAAGAATACAGAGATACTGCTTTCCGCTGTAGGGAGAAAATTTGTGTAACCAAAGCTCAATTGGAGCTGAAGCTGGCCAGCAAGTATGGGACAATAACAGGAGTTTTAAAAATATATATTAATGGCAAATGGCAGTGTAGAAATAACATTGGCCCATTGCAGGATGAGGATGGTCATCTCACAGTGACATAGAAAATGCAGAGATATTTTATGCATTCTTTGCCTCTGTCTGCATGGATGATGGACCAAAGGGGGGGTCTCAGTGCCCTGAGCTGGAGGACCACTACTGTGAGAATGATCAACTCCCAGTTGAACCTGAATTTGTGTGGGATCTGCTGCTTCAGTTGGATCCCAAATAATCTAGGGGGCCTTCATCCAAGAATCCTCAAAGGTCTAGCTGATGTAATTGCAAAACCTCTTTTGATGATTTTTGAGCAATCTTAGGAACCTGGAGAGGTCCCAGCTAATTGGAAGCTGGTGAATGTTGTCCTGATTTTCAAGAAGGGCAAGAAGGAGGACCCTGGAAAGTACAGGCCTGCCAGTCTCACTTCAGTGCCTTGGAAAATAATGAAAAAGATTATTCTGAGATGTATTGAAACACTGGAGGAAATGCAGTCATCGGTCGCAGCCGAGCATGGTTTCATGAATGAAACGTCCTACTTGTTAAATATGATTTCCTTCAAAGACAGGGCAACTGAATGTGACAGGTAACCCACTTAGTTCATCTCGGAAAGCCAGTGGATGTAATCTTTTTGGATTTCAGCAAAGCTTTTGATTCTGTCTCTCACAGGAGCCTTCTCGACAAAATGTCCAGCATACAGCTGGATAATCACATTACACAATGGATGAGAAACTGGCTCACAGGTCAGACACAAAGAGTTCGAGAGAAGGAGGTAACATCAGACTAGTGGCCTCCCTCTAGTGGGGTTTTGCAGGGCTCAATCCCCTGCCCAGTTCTCTTCATTAAGGACTTGGATACAGGACTTGAGGGAATATTAAGTAAGTTTGCTGATGACCCTAAACTGGGAGGAGCTATTGACTCCCTTGTGGGCAGAGAGGCCTTGCAGAGAGACCTCAACACTTTAAGGGGCTGAGTAATCAGCAACCAAATGAAGTTTAACCAGTCAAGTGCTGAATTCTGCACCTGGGTCATGGTGTAAGGCCCCCAAAACCGGCTTGATGAGCCACTTAAAAGGGCTTGCTTTTTTTAAAATACTCAGAATTAAATGTGTGGGAGATATACCAACAAGGCCCACTGGTTTGGAAACAAACCAGTGGGAGGCACCAAGTCAGAATAACAATTTAATAGGGAAATAAAAAGATAAATAAATGCAGAAAACACTGGGTTAAACTGAGAGAGTTAGGATACAACCTGACACCCTGTTAGTCAGGGTGGTGGTAGCAGTCTGATAAGATGGTGGCTGCAGTCCTCCTGAAGTGGTGGATGGGGTTCTGTTGAAACAGTGATCCTGTAGAAAGCGGCTGCCCTTTGGAAGGTCCAGTGATGGCTTTGTAGCTCCTGTCCTCTGGGAATCCAGTGGAAAGGGTGTCTGTGGTGTTCAGAATCTCAGATTATAAGCAGGATGGAATGCTTGGTTCCTCCTTCTGGGTGGAGCATCTCACAAAAGGAGGATGAGTCATGAGGCCAGGTGTTGATGGGCCATTAACAGAAAGATAGTCCGGAGGGAGTTATCTCTGAGTCATGCAGCAGAGCATTGATGGGTCATTAACCGAAAGACAGGGAGGAAGCCAGGAAACACTGCCCATCTGGATTGAATAGCTCATGAGGATGGTTAATGTAATGCTGGGGGTTGGCCAGTGCTGGCTTGGGCTCATACCCAAGAAGCTGTGGGCGGCCCAGAGAGGTGATCCCGTGAGGAACCACCTCCCAGGGGGTCGTGACTTCTCTCAGCCACCAGCCGGGGTTGCCTGCAGAGATGCCTGGCTCAGCAGGCCATCAGCTCTTAGTGATTCAGCAAGTGATTTCAGCTCTGCTCTGCAAGGCAAACCCCCAGAGCCAGGCCCGGATAGAGAGAGGAGAGGTCCTTCTGGTGGTTCCGCAGAAGTAGCTTTATTCTTCCATCTTCTGCGATGGATCTTCTACCGACTCAGGATAGAGGAGTCTCTTTTATGGGGGTACAGAGGTGGGTGTGAAAAGGTGAGAAACCAATGGGTATTAGGGTATTTTACATATAGTTTCCTAGAGGATCATGGGTCTGTCTTCTCTTGCCGTAACCAGAAGGATTCTGACTTTCCCAAAGAGGGGCCTGCAGGAGATTGTGTGAACTCCTTATCTCCAGGCCTTCCTGCCAGGACAGGGGCCTGTCAGACCCCACATCTGGAGATTGTGCAATCTCCTTTATCTAAACAAGGGCTTCCTGCCAGGACAGGGGCCTGTCAGACCCTATAAATGGTCATAGAATATACTGCAACCCAGGACACAAGGTATTCTCAAGAGGTCAAAACAACAAAAAAACTGCCCTGGCAATTTCAGAAAATCAAAGAACTTTGGCAAAAGTCTAGAGCAGCATTCAATCTACATAAATTGTTTCACCAAGCAGTAACTTAGCCCATTCATTTTAGCAAACTACAAGCCTATCTGATTTTAATTTACTAAAATCTCTGAGAGCAGGGAATTAGAAGAAGAAAGACAGAAAAGATATAGAAGAACAAATATAGCTACCAGTCCTGGTTCCAGCAGTGTTCCACTGAGAGAAATTCCAAGAGGAGGTAGGATCAAGTCATGTGGTTGCCTCAAGTCCTGGGTTAAGTACCCCTTGGCTTTCCTGGGCCCTTCCCCGAGGTGGGGCTTCTGGTCATCTGGCTACTCTTGGCCTAGACTGGGGCTCCATGGGCAGGTTGCAGCACATTGCCTCCAGAGTGTCACTTATTAGCAGGCAGTGTGGGTCTGGAACACAAGTCCAGAGGGATGGGTTGTGTAGAGCAGGGCATTACCTCATCAAAGCAAGGCCCAACCTTCCCCTTCCTCGACACAGGCCTGAAATGCTTTGAGCCCACAGTCCTTCCAGCCTCACACCTGGCAACAGTGGCTGTGCATATACACTGGGGAATGACAGTATGGAGAGCAGTGCTGCAGAAAGGGACTGTGGAAGATGGCGAGTTGACTCTGAGTCAACACTGTGCTTTAGAGGGCAGGAGGGCCAACAGTGTCCTGGGGTGCATTAAGCGTAGAATTGCCAGCCGTTCAAGGGAAGTGATTGTCCTGCTCTACTGTGCTGTGTTGAGGCCTCAGTACTGTGTGCAATTGTGGGGACCACAGTATAAAAAAGACATTAAGGTATCAGAGAGGTCCATAACAATGGTGAAAAGTCTGGAGAGAAAGCCTATGGGAAGCAACTGAGATCACTTGGTTTGTTCACCCTAGAGAAGAGGAAATGGAGGAGAGACCTCATTGCAGTCTTCGATGTCCTCATGAAGGAAGTGGAGGGGCAGGTACTGATCTCTTCGCTCTCATGACCAGTGACAGGACTTCAGGAAATGGCATGCATCTGAGTCCAGGGAGATTTAGGTTAGATATCAGGTAAAGGTTTTTGACGCAGAGGATGGTTGGGCACTGGGATAGGCTCCCTAGGAAAATGGTCACAGCACCAAGCCTGTCTGAGTTCAAGAAGCATTTGAACAATGCTCTAAGGCACATGATGTGATCCTTGGGACTTTCCTGTACAGGGCCAGGAATTGGACTCAGTGATCCTGATGGGTGCCTGACAACTCAGGATATTCTATGATTCTAAATGGCCCTTCTGTTCTAGGGTGTTCCTATTTTGTTGTTAAAATTTTAAGTTAAGAAAATTTGATACACTGTTCTCACATCAAATGAGCAGTGACTTTGAGAATCGTTTTCTGTACTGGTAATTATTTAAGCACTTGTGCACAAGAATCAATAATCTTGTACTCTCCCCTATGACAAGCATCTTAGCCTTAATTCTGCTATGTTTGTTACTTGTGATAATGTGGTATCTAAGGGTAGTGGTTAAATGTCTTGAAAGGTTTTTCTTTTTCCTTTTAATGAATTAGCAAGTATGCTTAATTAAAAGAAAGTGAAGATTGTTGAGGATTATACCTAGTACAGGTAGTGGGGCATGCAAGTTACACCTTGTGCTGTGGGAGTGGGGAAAAAGAGAGCCCCAGGCAACAAGACATCACCTAGTGCAGACCATTTGCATAAAAATGGGCATGGGAACCTGAGCCATAGTCCAGTGAGAGGGGAAGGTCAGAGTGGCTGGTCACCCAGAGACTCTTGCAGAAGCCAATGAAGGATGAGAAGACCTCAGAATAAATATCAGCATTGAAATGGACGCATAGACTGTAAGGGTATAAAAGCCCACTGATTTCTTTCTTGGGGTACTTCTCTGGAGGCACCCAGCTTCAGCTGTCATAATGTTGAGCACTGTGGGAGCCAGATGTGCTATGGGAAGCCTAGGGGCAAGCTGGTGAGGGAAATCTTCTCTGACTGTGTGATTGTGCTGTATGTAGTGAGTCAAGTGGGGTGCTGTCAATTCACCGGAGCTGTCCTCTGCAAAGGGGTTTCTGTCCCAACAATAAAAGTCATGGATGATTGGAGTGTGAATGGCTCCTGGATGGTTAGACAGAAAAGTTTCCTAAACAGTTGTATAAAGAACAGAAACAGCCATAACATTACAGGCTCTTGAATAATTAAATTGTATTGATGTTGCACTTATTTCTGCTGTTGTTATGTAGTCATTACTTGGCTTTGGACTACCTGGTGTGAGAAGTTTTATTTCTAGCTGTTGTAGCACAGGGCTCAGGACAGAATCTGAAGGCTACCTGTAACTCTGGGTAAATATAGTTCTTGCACATTAGGTAGCTGTTGACATTTAAGAGGAAAGAAGAGTACTGGGTTTTTCTGATTACCTAGGAAATAGTCTGAAAATAACTATGGAATGGAGAAAGTAGATGAGGACTATTGCTGATCTTCTGTCTGTGTACCATTTAGACCATGTGAAAATAACATATTTAAGACAGTCAGCAAAAAAAAAAATGCTGCTGGCTCCTGTCCATAGCAGCAGATTATTGCTGCTTCTGACAGGATAGTTTTTTGTGATTTATTCTCATGAGGCATGGGATAACAGCTCTTCTGGTTAGTTTCGTCTTGTGTATTTTGTGTGTATTGCATCAAAAATTAACCCTTAATCCATGTATTACGTCCACTGGATAATTGATCTGAAAGCTGGGAAAATACTAGAAAATTTTACCCTAATTAAAATCAGTTGCTAACTTCAGAGATACTCAATTTTTCAGATTTTTAAAGAATTTTACATATTGCTACAAAGCCCTTGGAGAAAGACTACTAGAAGAGTAGGTTTGTATTACTGTTTTGAAATATGGTAAGATTAATATGTGCTGCACCTCTGTTGTGAGAAGTCTGAAATAATAATCAGAATTTCAATACCTAGCTGTTCTTATTTGGGTCTGCTAGCTTAGTCATGTATCATTCTATAATACTTGAAAATTAGACTATGACAGAGGTTTTCAGTGTGGTAGTTTTGCTGGAATTTTCAGAAGTGCCTGATTTATTCAGAAACTCTTTGGAAATATTTGAAAATGTGGAACAGACACTTAACAAAATTTAAGTTCTCGTGAGGCAGAGAGGGCATCTGACTGAAGGATGCTACTTGTACTTTGTTGGTGGAACTAACTTACAAATAAGGATGGATTCTCTAAGTGACATGCAAGAGCCACTTGATGGCTGTTCTAAATAAATGTAAAAAAAAAATCTGTAGAAATGTTTTAGCATTTGAGTATCTACTGTGAGAAGCTGAAGGTTTGACAGAAAAGAAATATATTTTCTGGTACTAATCCTGCAGTGATCTCTTTTATCTATAGTTTAACCACTATTAACTGTATTCTAAAGAATGTCAATGATAAGTATTGATTTGGTACTTTGTTTTTTAGCCATTCTTTGGCTAAAGAGCCACATCAACACATGCTAAGCTACAACCTAGATGTGATGTGGAGAAGATGTTTTTTTATTGAGGTGTGAAAGCTTCATGTTCTAATAAAATAGTTTATTGGGAAGCATTACCGTTTTGCATTTGGAATGACCCTAATGTTTGTGCTTATTTCTGCTTCGAACTTTTTTTCAGGTTTACAGACTTATTCCCAAATTGTGGTCATGCAAAGGTAAAATGATAGAAGATCCCCTTTTTTTTTCAGAATTCTGACACACTGAGCAATAAGCCTATGAATTTATTTTCCTTATCACTCTGTTTTTTCAGGATCTAAATTACAAAACTGCTTGTGGAGCACCGTTATCGGTGGGCTGACCGGCAACCTCATGGGAGGGCCAAAGCTGGCCATTATCAATGACCCTAGATCTCCTCAAGAAATTTTAGCAGATGAACTACCACCAGTGGACAGTCCTGAGGCATTGGTGAAAACATCTTTCAGGTCTGACTGATATGAGTTTACTTTGTTTATCTTTGAGAGAATGTCTTTTTAAGATTAAATCTGCAGTGTGGGTTTGGTGGCAGAAATTGATACTGAAAGATTCTGTAATGCTGCATATCTTTGTACTGAGAAAGAATGTACAAAGAAATCCGTAAATAATATTAACTGCATTTACCTTTAATTTCTCACACTTCATTACCCTCTCTAGAAGATTATTTACTAGGCAGAAAAGTCTGTAACTGGTCAAAATAATCACCAAAACCAACTCATTATATGAAGGTATCTTTGAAGTTTGGTAGTGTTTGATTTGATGATTGATATTGTTTGATTTGAAAGTGATTTAATGATGAATAATTGCACTTTAGGTCAGATTATGTGCTTCATTGATGCAAGGGTAAGTTAGAGCTTTTCCTGTTGATGTAATGTCTTGAGAACTGTCTAGCATTAATATATGAAGGGGAAGAACTCTGACCTGGGGCTTGCAAAAATGTGATTTCTGCTGTTGTAGAGTGATACATCTATGTTTTTGGAGTGTGATAGATATATATAGAGAGGTTTCCCACTCTTTTATTTAATGCTGTCTATGTACCGTTGCCATATGTTTCTTGGAAACACATTTTCTAGAAATGTGTCTCTCAAAGTGAGGTAAAATAGAGAACCCACAGGGCATATGGTAGATTTTTGACTGAAATGTGAAAATTGGTGTGCCCAGAAAAAGCAAAGAGAGTGGCAGAATTAATTTTTCAAAATGTTTTTTGAGCATATGTTGTGGTTTGACACAACTAAGCGTCAAGCATCTAAAATATCAGTTATTTTATAAGGAAAACAAAATAAGAAAATATTGAGGAAAACTAGATAGCTGCAAGGCAAAAAACAGGTTCAAACTTAAACGGTTGCAGCACAAGGAGAAAGTTTTATTACTAACAGAATTAAAAGTTAAAAGATATAACAAGAAATTAAAACACACACACCCTCCCCCTGCTCCCTTCTTCTCAGCGCTTTACTCTTCTTTTTTAACTAGCACAAAAGATAACACAACATAGGATTCTAGTCAGTGTTACAGTTCTTAAAAAAAAAGTCTCTTTCTTATGCTTAAGGAAAAAGGGTTTCTTTTTCTTGCTTCACGTGGTTTCTCAAACTGTCCCCAACAACACACCCGCCTGGAAAGAAACAATCTGCTGTGGTGTAATACATCTCTTCTATGAAAAAATATCAGTTTTTTCACACTGCCACACATGGGCCATCACATGGGGTTATCAACCTTTTTAAAGGATGGGTCATTTTGGCCTGAACACAAAGGCTTTTTCTGCTACAAATCTTTAAAAGTTTCTCACTGCTTCTATATATATCTTGGCATAGGCACTCTCTCTTCACAAACTTCAATGGCCACACGTAAGTCTTCCATACCCCCATGTAGTTCAAATGGATTAAAGAGACAAACAGCTTGAGATATTACAGTTTCTTACCACCGCATGCAAGAAGTATTTTTAGGATACGCGCGAGGAATGCGGCACCGCCCATTTTCTCCGTCACTGTCGGGATCGGCGGGAGACAAATAGCACTCTATGCAAGTGATCAGCAAGTCTCATTTATTGATAGTATATTGGCTACATTTATACTGGCTAAAATTAAGCTCATGCATAGTGTAAAAGCGAGCTCATGATTGGTAGTGCCTGTTGCAGACAGTTCCACCCAGCTCTTCATTCCTGTGGTTGACTTATCAGACTACTCCCATCCCTTCTTTACTGAGCACAATGTTTTATTATGGTATAACAGCTGCCTCCAAGGACACCATGCAGCTGCCTACAAGGACACTGTATCTTTGATTGCTTTGCTTGCCTAAGCACTAAAATAAGCACTAAATTAACTGAGTCCGGTGCTTTCCCAGCAACTCCTGCATGTCTACGTGACCCTTCTCTTGTAACCAATTCTCCACAATTTCCCTGTTTTCTGTTCGGGCCAGCCAAAAAGAAGACGTTACTTTCTTAATCATGCCTTGAAAGCACTGCAAAAGACAGGGAATAAACATTAGCAAAACTACTATGATTAATACAATAACAAGTGCCATTTGGACTAGACTTTTCACCCATCCTGTGAGACCTAACGATTGTAACTATGATTCTAAGGGATTCGTGTCTATCGTCAATNTTGTCTAAGTCTGGCATGAATAGAAACAGAATGGTCAGACAAATTCCTACAGCACATTCCCTCAAAATCCTCACAACCATGGCCTTTTGCTAACAATAAAAAATCAATTGCAGCTCTATTCTGTAATAAGGCATGCCTGATACTATTTACATCTGCAAGCAAATCTGATACGATTTTTGAAGTAATATTAAACTGCTTTCCTGTCCAGCGATGCAGCTGTGTTAAAGCTTTAGCACTAGCCACTCCAGGAGCGAAAAGGGATGATACAATAACTGCTGGATGCTCCCAAAGAATGACCATATGTTTGCAATCTGGCCCTAATTGGAGCACACTTCTCTTGGTTCGTGACTGAGATTTACTGGTGGTTAACAATTGTTATATAGTTGGTGCAAATAGTGTTAGTTTTCCAAAATAACAAGGGCCTCCATAAATGTTTGCAGGCACCCCTTGCCAGGCTCGGTCTCCACAGATTAAAAAGATACCTGGTGGTAATTGATGGGGTGTATTGCTAGAGCGTACCGTGAATGTTTGGCTGCCACAATAGGTTCTTTCTTCCTTAGTATATAATAGATTCTGTGGGGAGACACTAGTGCGATTGGGGCGGTTGGCATGGCCAATCATAACTACTGTGGCAAAGGCTATACAATAGTTGCTAGGAGCTGACCCCAATAGTCGCAATTCTTGTGGTTCTGGGCCAGAAACATTTAGACTTTCAGCAATGTACAAATATTGAAAGGCAACTGGGTTTACTGATGTAGTGGAATTTGAGCCACAGCTAAGGTTCTTTCTGATAGCATGGAGGATGGCGTGGGTATAGGTATATGCACAGTATGAGGCTTTTGCTTCTTGAGGGGTCTTCCATTCTTTTGCCCATCCCTTGAATATTGTGGCATTAGTGGAGTCATTTAAGGGTGCACCCACTAAACAAGTACGGAAAGGGTCTGAGGGGGTTGCCATGGAAAGGCAGAAGCTGTCCTGCCCAATCTGATTAGCCAATGTGATCCACATGCTATTCCGTTCCCAATCTTGCTCGATACCTTTTACCTCGCTTACGAGACAGACCCATAGCACTAAATTTACGGCATAAAGCATCCCAATCTTTCTCAAGAACATCCCACTGTTTTGGCAACTAAATATGCTTGCCACGTATCCTCTGATGAACTTGAGATTCATATTGCTTTTTGATTCTCTCTACTTGATGCTGTACCTCCCACCTAGCCTGAGCAATCAACTGCTGCTCAACACTCTCAAACAATCGCAAACTTTCGAGTCCAGGTAATCCTGTCTCTACTTGCAATGCATGTACAGCTGTCCAGCTACGCCACCTCGTGTAACAACCAGGACACAGATTACCACACAGCTCCTTTTGCGATACCCACAACTTTTCCGAACACCCCCCACAAGGCATCAAAATCCAAGCACTAAAATGACGTTCCAAGCAAACACTACAACCATTACTAAACTTTCCAGGTCTGATAAGATGTAACATGGTTATCAGATAGTCAAGTTTGTCATAGTGGAGCTTCTTTGCTCCTTGCAGTAGATGTGGATCCACCAGGCCCGTCAGCTGTGACAGCAAGGGAGTCAGTGCTATCCGCAGCCGAATCGTCAGCTGTTTCTCGTCTTCTCTCGTCAGGCGTTGCATCAGGCACTGCTGGACGTGTCCATCTGCTGGGGACCCACAGTGATCCTGTTGGAGTACACACACAAAGAAACCACACCCCCAATATAACACTTTACTGGGCCCACTCCAAATACCTGTCTTAGGATCTCGGTAACGCACCCAAACTTCTACTGTCTTATCTTTCTCTTCTGACCTACTAAAATGCATTACTGCGGCAGGGACATCAGCATTACCAAACACACACAAATAGTTAAGCACAAACAAACAGCATAACTGTCGCTGTAGGACACGAAAGCACACGCGTGAACACGCAGCTGGAGGTGAGAGTAAAAAGAGGAAGTTTATTTTCTGACTCCACTATTTATAGTTTTACAAAAGAGACAGGGGATTGGAGAGTGAAAGAGCCACCTCTCCAATGACACTGGACAGGTTACCAATCCATCAGCTTTCTCCACCTCTATGAAGGAATGCAAAACAACTGAGTGTTTACAGAACAAAGCGTGGGAAAGCGTGTAACTAGAATGAAAACATCAGAAGGCTAAAAGATTTCTAAAAAACAGGGTGACATCTGTCCTGGGGGGGACAGAGCACCAACATGGGCGAGAGTCTGTGAGGTAAGAGCCCGGGCTGCCTGAATATTAGACAGGCCCAGCTATCTGAGAGTCACATGACAGGAACCCATCTGGGGGGGCCCAGGTGGGTCCAGCGCAACAGGGAATGATCCCCTTTCTCTGATGGCCGAGCTTAAGGAGGAAGTAGGAAGACTAAGGAACTTTAGAGAAAGTGAAAGGGAAATAGATTGGTGGAGTTTCACTCTTCCATCCTTGAGAGAAGCCCCTCAGGAGTCAGAAGACTCCCATGCCTTCTACCAACAGGCAATAGGAGCACACCTTGTGGATGAAGGGGAGCAGAAATGGGTCCCTCCCCGAGGACGTGATAAAAATTCCTCCCGACCCCCATTACCTACCCAGGTGCCACTTCAGAATAGGTATGAGGCCCTGGATGAGTAGGGCCACACAGATGACATAGAAGAAAATAATCTGCCCAGTGAGCCTCCCAGTTCTACTTTGTCTGTC
>JACBWW010001084.1:6355-16366 GCA_020086605.1 Lanius collurio
GCTGTGAGTTTCTGGAACTGGCCTTTGCCCATCCCCAGGTCGCCTCTCCAGTAGCTCTCCATCCTCTCCCTGCCTCAGGCACTGGGCTGAAACCTGGGCTAGGGGCAGGCTCAGGGGGCACCAGGCCCGGTGCTCCCCCTGCATCTCCCCTCAGGCCCTGCCACATGGACAGCTCAGCGCTGAGCACTGTCTCGGGCTGCTTCTTTTGCAGGCAACTCTGGCGCTGCGGGTGATGGTCTTCGTGCGTGAGAGCTACGAGGCAATGATGCTTTATTCTTCGGGCATCTTTGTGGCTCTGCTCTTGCAAGTTGTCATCACCACAGAGCAGATGCCAGAGGAAGTTGTTCACTTCTGGAGAGCCTGCCAGCAGGAACACCACCTTTCCGCCAACCCCAACAGGTCCCAGTCCTCCTGTCCTTCCCATGCCCTTGTGGCCAGCACCAGTGCTCCCAGCGTGACTTGGGCTTTGCTCTGCACACAGGTTTGCAGTGCAGACCCTGAGGGCCCTGCTCTGCCGACTGCGCTATAACAACGAGCTGGTGGTTATGGAGCGAAAGCATGTCTGGGACACGCTGCTGTGTGCTGACACCCAGCACTATGCAGCGGGTCTGCTGGCCAGGTGAGACCCCCTTCTCCCCACTGCCCCCGGCAGTTGTGTCCTGTGTCCGAGGTGCCCCACACAGTCCCTGTGGTCGTGGGCCAGAGGGCCTCGCCACTGAGGGACAGCCAAGGACACTGAAAAAGGCTTGGAGAGAAGGGTGCCCAGGAGCAACCACGTCCCAGTGCACCCACATCCAATCCATGGATGCTGGGGGAAGAGCAGACCTCTGTGTGTCAGTCCTGGGAGATGTCTGCCCCCCCAGCTCACAGCCTTGGTGCATTTTTCCCTCGGCCAGAGAGATGCGCCGGATCTCTGTCCCTCTGTGTTCTGGGATTGCGCTCCACCTCCTCGTGCTGCTGAGCAGGGAGGAGGCACGCTGGGATCTGCCCTTGCTGGCATTCCTTGTGGAGGTGAGCCTGACGGCCAGCGCTGCCTCGCTGAGCTGCCTCCCAGCTCTCTGCCCTCTCGTAGCCGCAGCTGCCTGGGACGGTGCCCGTGCCCTGCGCTGCTGCCGGGGCCCGGCCCTGTGCAGTGCCCGGGTCCTGCCGGCCGGCTCCCCTGTCACTGCCCTGTGCCTTTCAGGTCCTCGAGTGCCTGGACTTGAGGGAATGCGGTGACAGCGTCCTGGTGATCATGTCCAGGTACCTGCAGAGCGAGTGCAGGCAGAGGGGTCGCCTGGCGCTCAGAGGCCTCGTGGTGCTCACCAAGGATCCCTCGATGGTGAGAAGGGCGCAGCGGATGAAGCTGCGCTGGGGAAAGCAGCCTCTTGGGCTTGGCTGGGCTTCAGGAGCTGAGGCAGCAGCTCCCAGCTCTCCTGCCCCCTGGCTCAGCTGCCCGAGTGCTTCAGCACAGGCCTTGGCCTCTGGGCCCTGCAGCAGCAGGGTGGGGTTGCAGGGCCAGGGTGGTGTAGGCAGTGCAGCCGTTCATGGCTTCACAGCACAGCCTTGTGTTCCTCACAGGCCAGAAGAATGGGAAGCCTGTCTCAACGGCTTGTGGAGATGCTGGGAGATGCTGATGGAGAGGTGGTCAGCATGTCCCTCTCTGTGTTCATGAATGTGCTGGAGAAGAGAGACATCCTGATATCCAGCACCACCGCCCCGAAACTGTCTGAGGCACTCCTGCCACTCTTTGATCACGTAAGGCTCTGTGCCCCCAGCCACAGGCACTGGCTGCTGACCAGACGCTTTGCGCCCTGTGGATTTTAGGGCTGTTGCTCACATGGGCTGGAGAAGTTGCTGCTGAGCTTTTGTCCTTTCCACCAGGACAACAGCCATGTGCAGCTGCTCTCCATTCGTCTCTTCCACGAGGTGATGAAGTTGGTAGTGGAAGAGGGAAAAAAGCCCCTTAAGACTATTGTGGGCCAGAGCCTACTGCCACTTTTATTGCACTGCCATGATGAGAACCGGCGTGTGGCAGAGGTGAGGACTCATGGGCTGATGTGTGTTCCTTGGAGGGGGCTCAGCTGCCTCCTGCCCTCGTGTCTCACGGGCTGCAGCCTCCTCCTGGCCTCAGCACAGGATGTGGGTCCTGTGCCCTGGGCTGCGGTGCCATCTCTGGGTCTCTGCTATTCTCCAGGCTTCCCACCAAACGCTGCAATGTGCGGCTGAGTTCCTGAAAAGGAGAAATCTCAAGAAGCTGGTGAAGATGCAGAAGACATTGAAGTTTGCTAAGTGCCTGGTAAGGATGGCCTGCAGAAGCCCCCTGCCCCCGGTGCCCAGTGTGTGGGGCTGGCAGCTGTGCCCCTGCCCAGTGCTGCACCCAGGGGCGCCAGCCTGCGCCCGACCCGCTGCTCCCTTCCCTGGGCCGCGCGGGCTCTTCTCCAGGCTCCTCTGGCCCCGAGCCGGGTGCCGATGGAGCCCCGGCCCCGCTGGGCCGTGGGGCGGGGCGGCACCGCGGCTCCCCGGGCAGCAGCCGGCCCTCGGCCCCCTCCAGTGCCCGGTGCCAGGGACTGCTGGCCGGGCCTCGGGGCTGTGCGGGCAGGGGAGGCCAGGGCTGGGCGCAGGGAGCGCCCGACCAAGGGGCTGAGCCCGTGCCGACCCTTCCCTCCTGGCGCTCTCTGCAGCTGGCAGAGGACAGGAGCCGAGCCGCCCAGCACCTGTACCGGGCCATCGACTACGTGGACGGCCCACAGGAGCCCCTGCGAGACGCGGCCATCGGGTTCATTGGTGAGCCACGAGCCCTCCCCGCCCCGCCGCAGCTCGGCCCCAGCCCCGGCTGCTGCCCCGGCTGCAGCGGGATCCGGGCCGGGGCCGTGGAGCCCCGCCTGCCCTCGGGGCCGCTGCCGCCCTCTCGCAGCCGTGCCCTCGGGCGTCCGGATGCGGCAAGGGCCCGGGCTGAGCCCTGCCGGGGGGAGGAGAGCGTGTGGCCACAGGGCTGGCAGCGCCGCTGGGAGGGAGCTGTGGCGCTGGGGCCCTCAGAGCCTCTGTGTTCCCAGGCATCGCCGGGCGCTACCTGAAGGGGCAGCCAGGAGAGCTCCAGGTCCTCTCTGAGGGTGAGTGAATGCAGCGGGCTATCAGCAGGGGCTGGCAGGGCATTCTGCAGGGCCTGGCTCGGGAGCTGCAATCTCTGCCCCGGCCCTCGGGGTCTTTGCTCCACGTGTGCACTCGGGGTGGCGTGGGCAGAGCACAGAGAGATTTCAGGGACACGCTGAGGAGGTTCATGGCCAGCACCTTCCAGCTGATCCCGTTGGCCCCTGCTGTCTTCTGGCCATGGCAAGAGCAGGCTGAGATGGCCCTGGCAGGAAGGTCTCCTTGGATTCCCGCAGATCCAGGCTCTGACCGTGCCTCTGTTTGTGTCTCTTCCCAGCCCTTCAAGCCCTGAGAAGAGATGACACAAATGTAATAGGCATAATAATTCAGCACTTACTCAGCAAAAGAGCTGCGGAACTGCTTTCATCCGCTCGTTGATCTGCTGGCTCAGAAGCAGTGTCCCTCTAAGATCTCCTGATACCATAGAAGATGAGACCACCTGGAGACTAGAGTGGCTGGACATCCAGGCACAGCTGATGCTGCTCACAGCTGAGCCTGTGCAAAGCTCCCATAGCTCCTGCTCTCTCCCTCCCTTTTGACACTTCTGTCCCTCCAGTCCTCCAAGCCCCTTTTCCCTCCTGGCTCATCCCTTTGCTTCGCTTGACATTAATAAAAAGTTTGGCTTCTTCACTTGACCTGCGTCCCTGTGGTGCTGGAGCAGTGCAAAACCCGAGCCCTGGGACACACAGGCCCCTCCTGCCGTTCTCTTCTGTGCCGTGTTTTGTGCAGAGACACAGAGGAACGAGGGCAGCTCAGGCTGCAAAGGTCCCTGTCCTGAAGGTCCACTTGCACAACACCGTGGAGTTAAAGGTCTTGCTGAGCCCCCTGAAGGCCTTGGATTTTACAAGAGCCAACTGGAGTATGCTCCGGAGGCAGCTGTGAGGGATAACATGGCAAGCCTCCACGGAGGGCAAAGGAGCTCAGAATGCTGCAAGTTTTCAAGAGCAGCTTCCTGAAAGCACAGCAGTGCTCCATCCCTGCACAGGATCAGGAAGAGGGCAGACCCAGAGACCATCCTGACTTAGCAGAGAGCTTTGGGCATGCCTAAGAACAAACAAAGCAGCAGCACAATGGCTGAGACGCAGATGCGTGGCCATCCCGGTGTCCAGAGCGCTGTCAGGCAGTGTCGGGATCCTGGCTGCGCTTCTGGTCCCCACAACTGAGGAATCGTGGTCCCTGCCTCAGAGGCAGACAGAAACCCAGCAAAGTGAGACCAGAAGGAGGGCACCCTTCCAGTCTCTCTTGGGCACGGCTGCAAAAGAGCCCCTGCTGCTTCTTCCTGTGCCTGTGTTGGGGGCTGCTGATCGCTGAGCCAGCCAGGTTGTGCTCAGTGTTCCAAAGACTGCTCCGAGTGGGCAGGGCTTCCCAAGAAGCTCCCAGGGAGGTGGGTGCAGCAGTCTCCCTTTGGCCTCTGTGGTCCTTTCAGTTCTTGAGGCCTGATGCACTTGGCTGAGGGGCAGGGGATGGGGAAAGGCTGGGAAGAGCAGGTTTGGCATCTGCCGGGACCTGCAGAGATTGAATCATGATAAAATCATGGAATAGTTTCTGTTCCATGGGACCTTAAGGACCGTCTGCTTCCACCACCTGCCATGGGCAGGGATGCCTTCCACTAGATAACGTTGCTTTCAACCTGGTCTTGAACACTTCCAGGGATAGGGCAGCCACAGGTTTTCTGGCCAGCCTTTGTTAGGGCACTGTCATACATGAAATCCCTAATTATGCTTGGTCTTTGCATATTAAGTCCCTTAATGAGTTAACTTTGAGTTAAATGTTTTTTTTATCAATATGTTAAAAATAATCCATCAGCCCAGGTACAAAAATCAGGTTCTGTTGTTAGCGTCTTAACTGTTCTAGTGGTTTGTTTGCACTCTCCCAAGTTGAAAATCCCAGGTTAAAAATTCCCCAGTTGAAAAATCCCTTTTTGGGACTTGAACCACTTGTACCCTGTGAGAGTTACTTTTCTTGTGTTCGTTGTCTACTTTTACAATTGTTTTAAGATGTGTTAAATGTATTTTAAGATGTTTTAGGTATTTTTACTTGGCACTTTAGTTCCGGGACCAACTCTAACCCCCAGTTTTAACAGCAAGCAGCTATTTTAGCCCCATAGCCCTTATCCTGCAGGTAAGCTCCATGGCAACCTGAATTTTAATGAGGGCATGTTACCATCCTTACTCCAGCTGATACCACCCCTCCCTAAACGACGAGCCATTGGTGGACAGAAATGATCTGTCAAGGGAAAGTACCACTCACCTTGGGCCAAAGGGGCGGGCTGTGGGTGGGCTGTGGGCGGGCTGGGGCGGAGCAAAGGCAGTATAAAACATCGATGGAAGCCTCAGAGCAAGGGAGAGATGCTGCAGATTGGCTGCAGTGGGTGTGTGTGCTGGGCTTATAGAGCCTTACTCCTTTAAGGAGCCTTTAGTTATTTTACTAGCTAAGAGCCAGCCCAGCAGTACCAGTTCCCTTTTCCATCGGAGGTCCGGTGCTGTCCCAGCCTTAAGATCCCTAATCCCTGCGCTCCCGGGGCATACCTTCAACGAGCCTAAGGATCCCAAATTTTTACTTTTTTGCTAATTTTTGTAATTTTTAATTTTTTTGTTTTTCAATAAATTATTTCAATTTTTAATAAATTATAAGAGTTGTCTGATTCCTCACAAGCTGGTATGTATTGAGCATACCAGAATGTCATTGAAACAATGATGCTAATTATTGAGCAAGAAGCTTAGGTTTTCATTAGCTAACTTGTGACTATCTGAAAGAGGGCAATAACGCTTGTTATATTTTGCTCCTCGAGAAAAACAAAACAAAAAGCCCTACTCAAAATAACCACAAAATCAAACCAACTTTTTGTGTGGTTTTCATTCATATTACTCGTTTTTATCAAGATATAGGCACAAAAATCCCAAATCACACAATTTTAAGCATTCAAGAAGTTCCGGTATAGTTAGTGATGTTTTCTGTTTCAGATTGGATCAATGGACAATGTTTTCCTGGTAAGCACTAAAACCTCTGCAGTTGAATCTCCTTGACCTCAATTGACTTTTCAACACCATTTTAGTCTATAGTTTAAACTTTTTTTTTTTTTTTTTTTTTTTCTTTAAGTGAACAGAGCACTTTTTTTGGTCTTCTGAATTGGGTATTACAGGATCTAATACTTTCCTCAGGACTGAGATGGGTGTCTATCATGCTCAAGGATGAACCCTTCAAAGAGTGGTCAGATTATGTGGGGTTTTCTTTGTTTTCTTTTCCTTCTGATGTTGGTATCCAAATGGATTAGTGTGTCCTTTGAGGAGCTAATCACAGGTAATTAAATTGATTCATATGCAGCTGAAGTTAGAGCCTTAAAGAAGGGTTGAAGTGCTTCCACTGGAAAGAAAACAGAGATAAAACCCTGGGCAGAGGTAGGAGAGAAGACAAATAACAAACAAAAAACCCCAATGAAACAATGAAAAAAACAATGAAAAAACAAATTCTGAATTAATTTTGTTTTATGTAGCATTCGATTTTATTTAGTTCCCAACACAGATATATAGCTATGTCTGAAAGGATAATTACAAATATAATTCTAAAGTATTGTGGTTCATGTTTAACACTGGGAATTCAGACTGGTTTTTACAAGTGTTCAGTTACTGATTTTCTCTCAGTCTTGGCTGCCTGCAGGTAACATGGGATTATAAAGAGGTGAAGCACTTTTAGATGAAGGGGGAGCTAATTTGTTGAAAACAAAATCTAAACGAGGAACTTTATCTTGCAATGAATTGCAAGTCCCATACAAATTATCAGTGGCATGAATCTGCTTCATGCATGTGAAATATCTACGTAATGAACCAGCTGCAACCTGAGAGAGAGAGAGAGAGAGAAAGGTGCAGCATCAGTCTGAAGAGATCTCAAAACACAGTCATTTGGAATCTTCCAGTCAGTTGTCTGGTAATTCTGTAGCTTGTGCACTGCTTAATATTGTGGCCAGCTTGCCTCTGTATGCCTTGGAATATCTCAAACCATCTACAGACAGCTTAGATACCCCTCGGCTGTGCAGCTGCACGTGAGCCGGTGCCGGCTGTCAGCTGCTCACCAGAAGCAGGAGCAAAGAGATGAAATCTAGCTCAGAGCCCAGCTCTATTCTTAGAATCATTTATTCCCCATCCCGAGGAATGGGGTGCATCCGATCAAGAGGGCAGCTGGGAAAAGAGGCAGAGCCTCTGTGTGAGGTTACTTTTGTCACAGCGAGGGGAAAGGGGATAGCAGGGGCGGAGCTGGGATAAACAACCGACCAGATCAAAGTCCGGGGTACTTGAACTGTACCTGCACTTTAAACAAAGGAATAACTCAGAGTCCCAGGGCAAGGACCCAGGCGGGAACCCAGGGGTACCCTGCAACACAGTTGCATATAACCGCCAAATTTTCCTTATTTAAAACCAACTCTGTTAGTTTATTTCAAATGTTCGAAGATCTGGGGAACATCCTTATCCTGAACAAGTAAAAGGTACAACTTATATATTGAATTTTATACAGTTAAGCATGGTAAATATATTCCCACATGAAATATTTTATAAGAAAGATGTTAACTTTCCAAATTAGATACTTCCATGAGAACTGTGCATTTGTTAAAAAAAAAAAAAAAAAAAAGGCAGAAAACATAAAATTCTCAGTCTTTAGTTGACCAAGATAATTTTATAGCTTTTAACTAAATGCAATCTAATGTTCTTTATCTTTTTGGGTCTATTACTTCTTGCTTTCTGGATGCTCTCCCTTGTTTCTACCCCACAATCCAATTTTTTGGCAAGTTTCCCTCTTCACTTTTGAACTATTATTGAGCTTCTTGCCTTGACAATCTCCGTGAACAGAAAGTACTTCCTCTAGTTGCATTTCAAGATCATTGCTCTTGACAATCAAATTCCTCAAAAATCTTTGGAATATGTTCAGAACAAAAGTAAATCTTTTCCGCATGAATTGTGCATCACTTTGATCTTTAGCATCAGAAGAAGAAATAAAATGGCAAATCACTCAATTACAGTCCTTAGGAATCACAGGATCATAGAATGGGTAAAGTTGGAGGGGACCATATCTGGTCATCTGGTCCAACCTCCCTGCTCAAGTAGGGCCAGCCCAGAGCACATGCCATAGGACTGTATTCAATTGGCTCTTGAATCTCTCCAGTGAGGGAGATTCCACAACTTCTGTGGGCATTCTGTTCCAGGATACAGTCACTGCACAGAGAAGAAGTTCTTCCTCCTATTCAGGTGGAACTTCCTGTGCATTGGTTTCTGCCTATTGCCTCTTGTCCTATAGCTTGGCACCACTGAGAAGAGCCAGTGAATAAAATTGCCATGCTGCTCCTCTACACCACGCGAGCATTGCATGAAGACACCCCTTAATGGGACACTTGGGGTCTGAGATCAGCCTTCACATCGCTGTGGGAACAAGGACAGAGATTACAAGACCTTTCCACCCTTCCATGTCCCACTGAAATGTGAACGCAAGCTGCCCTTTTCTTCCTGATTTCTCCTCATGTCCTCTCTTGAAGGAGAAGGAGGAAAAGTGCCATGCCATGTTTCATTGCGGCTGCAGCTGCAACATCAAATCAGACCTAAGTACTTTCTGAAAACCATATTGGATGACTTGTTGTTATCAGTAGATTTGTGATAAAGGGAGGAAATTTTATGTGGATAGTAAATAGAAGTTTCAGAATTTTTTACTTCTGTCCCATTCCTTTTCAGTAAGTTCTGCTTTGGTTTTCAGAGTGCCACCTTTTCAACTTAGTGCTGTTTGTGTCCTCCTTTCTCGTCAGCATTTCTTTGCCTGCTCTATTTCTTTCTTAGTATCTATCTGGACCTGTGGCAGCTCCAGCCAAAGATCCTCACCAAATCATTTTTCCCAATTCACGTGCTAAAACAAACCTTGATTAACTTGTGAAGTTTGGTGATGAAATATCATAGTAAGATCCTGCTCCACTTGGGTTTTGGCCCTGTCCAGGAAGGTCTTTTCCTTGCTAGAAACTGGAATTCCCAACCCTTACACTTTGTGCCATGGATCACAGAGGGGAATCACCGAGGTTCCCAGGGTGCTGTTTGTGCTGTGCCTCCCAAGGGAGCTGTGCAGGTGCAGGTGACAAGGGCTTGAAGCTGTGGGGACTCTCAGAGCAGACAGCAAATGTTTGTTTGCTGGACATTTTCAGCACATTCCCAACTCCAAACGAAGGGAAGAAGGGAACCGAGGAGCTGACAGAATCATGGAATTCTTGCAGCTGGCAGGGCCCCTGTGCAGGTGTTAAGATCCTATTAGGCAGAGATGCCTCTGCTCCAGTGAAGGTGCAAATGAGAGCATGTGATGACAATGTACAGATTTTGTTTAGCATGGATTTTATTTAACGAGAAAGGTGTTATAAATGAAATGTCAATTTCATCGAATTAATAATTTGCGCAAGCCGAATTATTAATATAAAAACAAATAAAATTTATTTTAATCAAATTGACAATCTTAATAGGCCACTATAAAGGAAAAACAGGGCCAAGCCCAGGTTCTTGACTCTGGGTGACACATACACAGCTCTGACCACCAGCAGATCAGAGAGGTAAGTGCACACCTTTGAGGTGTTTGAGTCCAGTTTTTATACTGTTTTTCTTGCTCCTGGCTAGGAAATCTTCTGTTCTTTTCACTTCTGATGGTCCTCTGGCCCAGTGCTCAGGGGTCCATTTAGATGTTGATTTGTCCAAGGATTCTCTTTGTGCTTTGGTTGATGTTTCCAGTAACCCATTTCAGCGTTTCTGGTAAGGGTCCTGTTCAGATGATGATTTTTCCAAGAAATCCTTATATGATTAAAATGAAGTGTCTTGAGCAATAGGTCCACTCATCAGCAGTGTCCAAGGAGTAGCAGATCCTATCTCT
>JACBWW010001086.1:0-16331 GCA_020086605.1 Lanius collurio
TTTTAACATTTGATTTTTTAGGTTGCATAATTTAAAGCATTAATATTCATATATTATAGGATGCATTGGTTCTGAAAGCCTATTTAAATACTGCTCTATTTAAAATGGATATTTAAATCTTAAAATAATGTTAGTGTCTAAGCTTAAAGCTGTAAGCCATCAACACAGACTACCTTTGCCTTGATTGAAGAAAGCCATTAAATTTTGTCTCATTAAAGTTTATTGACTTAAGCATGGGCCTGAAGCCAATCATGTGTTTAAATTCTGCTCCTCAAATAGATCTGATTTCCTAAAGGCTGAATTAAATTCTAAGACATATTGTGTTGAATGGATCATTGGCTATTAATGCAATCACACTGTATCAGAAAAAAGTTTAGGACACAGTGTTCTTGAATTAGAAAGAGATCCCTAGATTCTGAGGGTCCAGTGGTGGATTCAAATAGAGAGAAGGAATGATGTGTGGCAAAATGTCCAAACAAAAGAAAATCTGTAGCTTTGTTTCTTTTTTCCAAAGTATGGGAAAAAAAAAATCTTTCTCTTGAAGGGGATGGGACATTGTCCTTTCCCAAAACCGATGAACCTCTAACAAAAGTGTATAGTTCCTCTCCTCTTACCTGCATTAAAACCTATTCCCATCTGCATACCAATAAAGGTCTTCTGGAGAAACTTAAACTGTCCAGCCTGCTTGTGTGGCCATAAAAACCCAGTCTCACATGTAAAAAAATGCATATCTTCATACTGTAAATGGTTATATCACACTCCTCCTCACCCCTGCTCTGTGCCCTGGTTACAGCAGCACTAAAATGCTGGTGGGACGAGCACTGCCCCCATGCTCTGTCTTTGGTGCCCAGATTAAACCGTACCTGCACCCCCACAGGGTCAAAATCATCACAGCATCTACTTAGATGATGCATTGCAGCAGTACATCACCACAGGATTGTCAGTCAGAAGATGGCACAAGCTCAGATAAACAGATCCAAGAGCAGGTTCAGTTTAATTACAGGACAGAAGGTGCCCTGATGTTCCTTAGAGACAAAATACTTGCGCCAAGAATTAATACGCTCTGCATTGCTGTGCAGTGGTCTGACAATTATGTTGAAGCATATGAAGAGAGTTCACACAGATTTAAGAGAGTGATTCTAAAACAAAGATGGAAAGTGAAAATCCTAATACCTTCTTCATACCCTCACCCCCCTGGATTCTAGCTATAATCTGTATTTCAGTACTCCAGAGAAGGTTTACAGAGACAATGTCAGATTAGATTTGGCTTATAGTGTAAGCTATACAAAAATAAGTTGCTATTAGAGGAAACAGTTCTGTTATCTTTCTTAAGGACAAACATTCTTTTTGTGCAAAGTTACACCAAATAGCTAAACAAGCAGGAACCAAGTCACTATGAAAAAAAAAAAAAAACAAACAGTGTACACCCATCCTATTTAACATTTAATTTGCTTTATGAGTCACCATCATATTTATCTGTTTATTTATTTTTGTATTTGTTTTAAAATTGAACAAATGAGGGCATGTTCACAATTCATTCTTACATAGCTGGTGGCCAAAATAGTATTTTATTACAGGTTGTTGTGCTCCTCTTATTATTTTTTCTGAGCTCAGCTACTGCAACCTGTATTCAGCATCTTACAGTGAGAGCATTACCTTTTCCAACAATGGTAGTAGCTTCCTTTGCAAAATAAAGTCCAATTTTGTGGCAAGTTTAAGCAGCAAGTTTATCAAGTTAAATACAAAACAGTGCAAATTATTTATACACATATATAAGTGCATTAAGCATATGTACACATATGTTTAAATAGATATATATATCTGTATCTATGCATCTGAACTTTAGCACTTTCTTCTACATATGCTTTTTTTGGTCTGTTTATATATACAGACATATATGCTTTTGTATGTGTTAACATGTATGTGATAGCTAATACATAAACACCAAAATCAACACAGTTTTCCAAAAGCTGCCATCCCTCTGTGAAATTAAGCTTAGTTTATGCCATTCCCAGATTGTCTGAAGTTAGATACTTGTACTGATAGCACATCATTGTATTGTGAAGCTGTTAGGGAGAAGACAGAACTTTTGGCATCTGGGTTACATCCAGGTTTTGGAGGGAAAGGTTTGGCTATTTGTCAAAACATTCAGCTGCTCTATTTTGAAATGTGGAGCTGGAACTCTAATAGTTTTATTTTTATGCATAAAAATAAATGCATAAAAGGCTGAAAAGCTGGGATTATCAAATCAGAGGAATATTCTTTATCAGAGGATTATCAGTGAAGGAGATTTATATGTTCCTATTTTATCACCTCAACTATCAAAGTTCTTAGGAATCAAACTAAACCTATTGTTCTGTGCTCTGTGCAAGCAGAATACAAGGTCTGGTGCACTTATAAATCAGACAAGGCAGCTAAAAAAACCCAAAAAACAGGGAAAGAGGAAAGCACAGAACCAGCAAGATCATCTCTACTGTGTTTTCTTGTGAGAGTTTGGAGCTTTTTATGTTTTGCTTTGTTTTGTTTTATGTCTGGTGGTTTTCTTTCCTTGTTTGTTACTTTTGATTTCTTAGTGGGGATCATGTTAGTGGGAAGATAATGAGATGAAAAATAATAAAGACAGAGAGGTTTGAGATTTGGGGTCACGTCCGAACTCTCTGGGCTTCAGGGTATGAACCACACAGCCAGTTACTTCAGGGACAGGATATTCTCTATATAATCTGCAAGAAATAAAATAGAACTGAGATCAACTCCCACAAAAAAAAAAAAATCTGTTGAGAGATGAACTCTGTTCTTTGCCCCTTAAAATCTTTCCACAACAGCTGTTTGGTTTAAGTTTTTGTCTGGCTTATCCCTGTAATTCTTTTCTTGAGCATTCCAGGGCTTAAGGAGAGCTGAAGTACAGGGGAAGAGGGATTGCCCCAGAGATCCAAGTTTCTCCTGGAGCTTCCTTAGTTAGTGAAATAATGCACACAACACAAAAGAATGATTTTTTTTTTTCTACAAAAACATCTATTGGTGCATTTCAGCATAATTATGCCTGTAACTGTTTCTGTTACTGTATAATGCATACTAAATAAACCCCTTTGCCTGTGCTAATAAGCTGGATGTATCTGTTTTAAACCAAAATCTGAATTATACTAAAAATATTTTCCTGTGTTGTGCAAAGTTATTATGAACATAGAAAAGCCGTTTTATTAAAATTTAAAGTTTAAGCTCCATTGCTCTTGGGAACAAGGGACATCAGACCAGGTTAAGAGTCTGTCTCTCAGAAGTCCTGCAGGTGCATTCTCTGCAGCCTTGTCATGGGACCACTGAAATCACAGTTCTTTTTAGAACACACCACTGATCTCATCTGACTTGTACACCTTGGTTGCAGTTTGTAGAGAGCAGAGTATGAGGAAGGCAAGAGGGAAGCGACTTGGGCACCCCTTGCAATGGATTGAAAACATATTCGGCATGTCTATCCATACCCATTTGCTTGGAAGTGCCCTTGGGTCATTCAGCTCAGACAGAGCAGGATTTAACCAGGCATTAAGACAAAGGGGCCAGATCATCTACTGGACTGGGTTTTTTTTGGAGTTACTGTTTCAAGCTGTCAGCAATACATGAAAGTCATCAGGGTAATCAGTTGATGTTTTCATGGTTATCTTTATTACCATCTGTGCTATAAATATTGTTTTTTAATGAAAGCTTAATATTTCCATTATCTAAATACAAAAGAACACCATTAATAAAAAAAAAAAATTATAAGACATAAAAAAAGAAAAATTGAATTGAAAATTTCTTCTGTCTGGTAATAATCTAATGTGTGATTCTTAAACATATTTTTCCTCCATTTTTCTTCTACCTCCCTCCATCTTTGATAAAGTAACCAAGATAGTGACACTCCTACTACTTGATGTTTGTGTCTTTTTCTCTCTGGATATTTTTTTTACTGTTTGACTGTAAGGATTTCTGGCACACTGTGTTGCTCATATCATATAGTTTGCTTTAACTAACAGAGACATTTTGTGTGCCAAAACTCTGCTGCTGCACTGCTGTCTGCTAGTCTAAAGCTCAAAGAAACATTCCACAGGAGGAGAAAATACGTTGTAATTGTATAACTTTCTGGGTTTTGTTTCTTTTTGTTATATATAATTTGTTTTCCTGAGGGCTGGGGGAGGAGGGAAAGGGTGCAGAAATAGGAATACTGGCATGGTTCCTGATTTGTTTGTATTCAGGTCAGCAGACAGTGGCAGGATTGCTTCTGAGTGTTTCTCTCCTACTGTTGTACCCTATCCAGCCCTGTGACAGGAACATCAAAAAAATTTGGCTTGTATTTCTGTTTTATAATATCTGCCAGAGTGCTGCTCTATTTTCATCCTGAAGCATTGAAAAACTAGAAAAACAACTGGATTATATAAGAAACCTTTTCCAAAACAAAGATTCTGTACTATTTGAAGAATAAATGCCAGCAGCCATTTAGTTACCAATATATGCAGAGAAAGGTAACATTCAAATTCCATTAAATACTGCATAGCAGACTATGGTGTATCTGGATACACAAGCACACAGAGCACAATCATTTTGTACTACCACTCTCTGTGCTTCGTATGGCCTTGGGCTGACTACAAAATATCTTATCCGAGTTCTGCGTCAGAAATGCAAAACTAACTCGGCTGCCTTTCTTTTTTTTCCAGGAAAAGTGAAGGACACAAACAGGAAGAAATTAAGATCTGCTTGTACAACTGGGAATTTTTCAGTAAAATATTTTGGCACATACTAAACCTCTGAGAGACACCTGGCATGGTCTATATATTTTACTTGCCATTTATTTTTGTTGCTTGTTTTTCTTCATTTGAGATACACTATTGTAAAAGCAGTGTATCAACAGGTTGTCAAGATTAAAAGTCCCAGCCTTGGGAACAGCTCATTTTCATCGTATCAGACATATCTGTCTCATACATTACTCAGTTGAAGGAAAGAGACCAGAAACTAGAAAAATCTAAAAGCATAAAGTAGAAATTATCAGTAAACAGATGAAATACATTGCTTTAATGGAGTCTATGAGGTTACTCTGACAGCCTTTCCCTAAAATGTTATGTGCCACCTGGAACTTGGAGGAATTCAGAGGAAAGATAATAACAATACTTTGTAGATTTTAGTGCCTTTCCAATAAGGTTCTCAAAACACTTCACAAACATTAGTCAAATGTCATAACAGTGCTGTGAGATAGTTATCTATTATTATTATTCAAAAACAACAAAAGATCCTTTAAAAACAAAAGCAAGCTAATGTTTCCGAGTATTTGAGTGCAATCCAATTAAGCAGTCTCCCTTGGTGTAGTTTTAGCAGTGAAGAAGGGATTGGGTCAGCACTGTGCCAGGAACCACTACCAGCCCCTACATGTTGTACACTTTCCTGGGATGTAATCTAGTATTTTCTTGTGATACTTATAAGTCATCCATGACTCTGGATCTTAGGATTTTATCCTACTACCCTCTTTGAAAAACAGAGAATAGTACCTGTGCATTCAACCAAGTCTTTGAAAATGTTTCGCTCAACTTCCCCAGTTAGGAACTATATCAGAGATCCACATGGAGAGACAAGAACCAGGACTAGTTATGCATATAAAACAGTTCAGGGAAGAAAAAAAGACTGGGACAAGAAGATTTAATAAAAAGAGTATCTAATGTGATGGTTAAGCAGCTGTCTAGAGAGGGCTAATGACTATGCAGTGTTTTACCGTATGACTATCCATGTTTTATCACATAGTTGGTGAATCTAAAAATCTTTTTATGAGTAAGTATTCGTCAACTCTCCAATGCTACTAATTACTCAGCTCTGGATGATGTATGCACTAGAGCTCCTGTAGTTAATATATGTTGATTTGATTACATATCAGAGGATGGACTCAAGTGAAAAATTAATTAAAACCATAAAGGTTGAATGAAATGCCTGACTGCTTAATTTGTACCTAATGTGAAGTTTAGGTTGTTTTTATCATTATATCTTGCTTCATCTTATAACTGAGTTACTGGGTTAAAACATTCATAAATATGTCTTGGAATGTTGTTTCATTACTAGAAACAGTTTCAAGAAAGCTTAGCAGACATATCATGTAAACATCTATCTTATAATTAAAACTCAATTAATATGTTTGCAACAAACATTTGCTGCTTAGGATGTCTACAAAAATTGCTTAATGGAATCTAAATTTAATCCCTATTAGGAACACTTTAAATTTGATCACAAATCTTTATCTCCACTTCACATTTAAAACATAAAAAGGGCCTCAAGAAACCACATAATTTTAATCACAAAAGATCTATATCTTGTCTAGATCAATCTTTAATAAATTATGTTATTCTGGAAGACTGCACACAAGGGCAAAAAGAGTTTTTGAAGAACAAAAAAATTAACCAAACAAATCCATATACCCAATGTGCAATTGCTGTGCTTTGAAAACACAGCCTGTTATTTCCCTCACTTGTGTGGCGAAGCATCAAATTCACCTAGATACGCAGATTCCTTCATCCACTGAAAGCCTCAGAAAATCCAGGCAGTCCTGCTAGTGAAAACAGGATTTAACTGAGTAAAAGCAGCAGGATTGGGCCCGGGACTAATATGTGGTGCTGTCAGTCTGAACTGTGTCCCGGGTGGACTTACACACTTAGAAGTTGATGGTGATGGTGACATTACTGAAAGGCAAAAGAAAGTATAAAACATCTGCTGGCAGAGAGAGCAAAACAAAACTGATATGTGCCCCAGAAGGGTTGTAAAGAGAAATGGGGTTAACATCCATAACAAATGCAAGAGGAAATAATTCTCTCAAAAACTAAACAAGGTGAAAGCCTGATTCCAGCATTCTACATTAACATTAGGGATCAGAAAACACAGCAGAAAACAGATTTTGTTGCCAGGAAAAGGGGAAAAGGAGAGAAGGAAAAAAACAAACAGTCCCCACAAAACCCCTTAAATTAAAGGGTGGCAGACTTAAATGTCCAGAGCTGCTTTTCAAGAGCTAGATTCCTTAAAGACAGAAGGCAAGCCTGGATTCCATCACCTTCCCCCTTGTCCACTCCTCACACAGACATCATTGGTATGGGCAGTAACCAAGTAATACTAGGTGAGTAGAGTAGTTCACTGTTCTTCATAAGTTCATTTGTGCATTGAAACAGTTCCTTTCTTAATATGATGCTGGAGTATATTTACAAAAAATATGCATGAGCTACCTTTCATTCTAACAAAAATTCTAAAAAAAAATCTAAAAAAGGATTTACGTGTCTTTAAATCATGTATGCAATCAAAACCAGTTGTGTAGCTCCTTTTCTATTTGCTGAAGAGAGATAAGCACTGCCAGAGAGCTATATATCTCACCTAAGACACATATCTTAGGGTACAGAAACTGGTCTCTAGAGGTTGTCTGCATGTCTCCTTCTTATAGAGGAAAATTTCAAGGCTTATTTAAAAAAAAAAAATCTACCATCTGAATATCAGAAAGCCAAGGTAAGTCTCTTCCTATGTGTTGGCTTACCTCGGTGAAGGTCTGTTCACTTCAGTGAAAGGACCTATCTGGAATACTCATCCAAGTTATTTTTATTCTTAATGCAATCAGTAAGCATGTCCAAAATGCTGTGTGGGATTTTCCAATCTGTTCAGTGCTCAAGCATGAACAAGTAACTACCAAGACAGTGAAACCTTCAAACTTCATTCTTCTTCCACACAAGCTGTTCAATTCATCATTTCCTTATTGAAACTTGTTTTTTTCCTAGGTGCTACTGAACAGACTACAGAGTACCCTATGGAGAAGTAAGTTCTCATAATGGTATCCTCTACTCAGGAGTAAATTTTTCTCTTTCTTTTTTACTGTACCACATTTATCTGCATTTTCAGTCTCTGCTGTTCTTTGTCACTCACTGTGGTACAAATATTTGGGCAGTAGACAATAAGAACAATTTATATGAATGCTCTTCCTGGTTACTAGAACTGTTTATGCACAAGTCGCATAAACAGGTTGTTAAAGATCTTTTTGCTCTGCTACTTTTCATATTTATACACTTGCTACAGTCCTTTGCCTCCCTTACTCTCTTAATGGAGCAGCATAAAGGTGCTGTGGGCACAAAGAGCAGCTGTGAGGAGGAAGAAGAGGAGGCAGTGTCAGCAGCATTAGGTGTTTTACTTTCATGCATATACTTGCTGCCTGGCCCTGAATGCATCGTGTGTTGATGTGTAATCACAAATGGTTGCAAAAATAGTTGACAGTTGGCATTGAAGGGAGACAGCACAGAAACTGCAGAGCTGAGTAAATGCCCTTGTCTGGACACACTGTGTGTGTGTGTGTGTGTGTGAAGGGTATGTCCTCACTCGTTTCAGTAGACTTATTAATATTCTCCTTGCTGAGTTGAAAATCAAAGTAATGAGGTGTGGTAATTCTGGTTTTGGATACCCATAATCAGAAGACCTTATGTCATAGGTTCTATTAGCTTTAAAACTCAGGAAGCTGCAAGTTATAGCATTGGAGCAACTCACACTCCTTCCATGACCAAAGTCAAGACTATCACAGATGGAGTGATGCACTTCCTTTGTAAGAGACAAGTAGAAGTTTATTGATATAGAACTATGATTTTACTAAATTTGTAAGTAAATGTAGACTCAGCTGAAAGGTTGGTCTTCATTGCTTGTTGCATAGAGGACAGGGTCAGACAAAACTGTCAGGGAAACATTGCTGTTGAGACATGAGGTTCAGAAAGGACCTCCTGTGTTCTAAATTCCTTTCTTAGGGGAGCTTATGTGAGGTTGGATCCATACATAGTCCCAGACTTGATCAATGGTTTATACCTAAAGGAATATATATGCATGATCAATCATTTATATCAGTTACCAGAGATTTCAATGCTTCAGTGTCTTTATTCCAATTTATTTACTGAGCCTTGGCTGCAATAAGGATTCTCTCAACCTTGAGGAGCAACCTTGAGATGTGTCTCTACTCAAGGGGAGATCAGGGTGTGCAGCCCACTGCCATTCAGGATTGCACAATGGACCCTGGTCTTTCCACTATTTATGGAGTAAGATGATCGACTTATGTTTGCAAACTAGCAGTATTTTGTGTTGGCATGCCCTCAACTGGCCCCCAGTTGTTGAGCAAGATTTATGGGCCTTTGCTCATTATGTTGTTATGTGTCTCCTCAGAGTACAATGTAAGCCAGATATAGCCATCAAAGCCACCACTGGTGGCCATTGCTGAAGCAGAAAAGAAGGAGAGGAGAGCACACAATAAATGTTAATGTTAAATAAATTATATAGATATATATGTGAACAGATATATACTGGTATGAACACATGAATGTTAGACAGGAAATTTCAACTTCCCTTGGATTATTGAATGGTTCTGTCTTCATAATTGTCTTCTTCTATGGTTGATTTTCCTCATAACACTTCAGCAACTTTCTGACTGCAGCAGTTAATTTACACATTTAAAACAAATATTTAATAAGTATCTGCTTGGTATCATTACATGTACCGCTTCTGAACAGGATCCCAAATTTTTGTAATGATTATGTCATGGGGACTCTGATATTTTATACATGTAGTATTTTCTTGTTCTACAGGTAGAGAAAAGAAAATGTGGTAATAAATATATATGTACCATTCAAAACTATTGGATCCTTTTCACTTTTACCAGAAAAAAAAGACAGTTTACATCTGAAAATCCAGTCACTTTAACACAATCTTCCAACTGTATTGTGCAGCCAAGAGGATGCCTCCCTTATTATTGGTTCTATAATAAAATTATGTTCATGCTTACATAAGAAGGATGTTATATCATACTAGCTGTAATGTCTGTTCTTCCCCTTCTGTTTCAACTCAAATATGTTTCAACTTAAGTAGGATGAAATACACCCACCCTTCTAAAAACAAGCCAAATCTGTCATTTCAAGAATTAAAAATAGACTGTTTTGAAAAAAAAAAATGAAAAAGCAGAGTTAAGGAAGCTTAATTTCCCATGGTTCTGTTTCTCTTTGTGATAGACCAAAATGTGCATTCCTAGCCCTTTCATTGCTCTCTTTTTCCTTTTTTTTTTTTTTTTTTTTACCAAGAATCAGATGCTGTAACTTGAGATGAATTACAGTTATGAATAAATAATGTGCATGCACCTCTGACTTCTGCTTCCTGTGATGCTAACAGAACAAGCTTCTCCTTTATGTTGGTACTGCAAACTATTTACAAACCCTGTCTGTAACCTGTACACTATATTATACAGGGCTGTTACAGAAACTTTACATCTTTGAGAGCTCTATAACCTTGTCAAAATTGAATTTGTACAGAGGGCTTAGGACTAATATACTTCTTTTGGTATTGTTTTGGGGGTTTTTTAATAGCATGAGATCCAAATATGCACTCTTATGCCTCCATATCCAGAATTTTCACCATCTCTGTGACTAAATCATATGCATTTATTTTATTGGTGTTGAACAAATTCAAAACTTCTCCGTCATTCTGCTATTTTGATTTCAGTTAAAGGAAAATGTATTAATATGCGCTTAAACAAAGATTTTTCCCAGGCCCTTATAAACATTGTTTCTCAGATCTGTGTTCTACCATCAAAACTTCTTTTGCATTATCCAGACATTTCACTATATTTTAGATTGCAAGTAGACATTCCCTTTACAGTTACCTTGCAATACTAGATTTTGCAAAAAAAAAAATATTAAAGGTTCTCTAGCAATGAAATAAGTGGGAAAGTATGAAGAAATGTATCAAAGATACTGGAAACTTTTTTTTTTTCAGATTAAACATATTTTTGGTTTGAATACAAAATTACATGACTGCTACATGTGAGGACAAAAGATGATGAAGTTTAATAATGGATAGTGACAATTAATAAGCCCTTCTACAAAAATTTAAACTTTCTCTGTTATTAAGAATAGTGGAAAAGAAAGATGATATGTGGTAATTGGCTGCAAGATTATCATATTTCTCTAATATAATGTCACTATGAAAAAAAAGTGCAATCAGAAGAGGTGCTTTTAGCAAATAACAAGAAATTTGGATAGTGCTGTTCAACGCGCTGATACAACCTTATCAGAAATTGTGGACACTGTGCTGTTCATCTATATGCAAGATGACCAAACTAAACAGGTGTGGAAAATAAGCATTAAAGTAACAGAGAAACAGACATTTAATCATAACCAAGAAAAATTATAGAGAAGTATGAAGACTGACATAATTCCTTACAGAAATGGAAAGGAGGCAAAGTATCATAAAGCTAAAAGAAGCAGATTTATAAAGTACTATGGCTCAAAGAAACAAATAGGTATAAATTTGATCTGAATAAATTCAGTCTGAAATAGAAGATTCATGCAATAGAAAAAGGACAGGGAAGTGAGAAGGAGTTATTCTAGCAAGCCTTAATGAGACTACTGATACTTATATTAACAAGTCACTTTCTAAGTAACTGGAGTGTATGTTCTAATATTCTTCTGCAGTTGTGTTCTCCAGCTACATTTTCTGAGTAGGACATCTCTGTTTATGTTTTTTCTCAGTGTGAACGGTCACAAAGCACCAGGAAGAAAATTTAGATTTTTTTCATTTAAGAAGTAGTTGAAAATACAGGTCAATTTTTTTCATACTTTTTGAGTTGTAAAAGGACTGAGCTCCAGAGGTACTAGCATGCTGAATTCTAGAACACTATGCCATATATAATTAACACCAGACTTAAGCAAATCTGACAACTGAGCATAGAACTTATACTGAAACCTATATCTAGAAAAGTGCTTATGACTTTACTTGCTTAATCTATTTTCTGCTTATTACATTGTGTTCAAGAAAGAACACCTGCTGTACTGGGGTAATGCTTTCTTATGAATTTAACTAAAATTATTTATGATTCATTAAGCACTGGGAAAAAAACAAACAAAAAGTAAAACACCTCTTGTACCTCTCCCCTGAAAAAAATAATGCTTTGTGAAAAAATATTTTGTATTTTGCAACAGCATTAAACTGAAACAATTATTACAGAAAGATAAGCAGGAAAACAGATAAAAGAGAAACATCAAATTCTCCGTTGGTGTGCCTGTGCTTGCTTCTTTCTTGGTCAGCAGAAATATGGCCCTCAGAACAAGATAAAATATTTAAGCATCAGCATCATCTTCACTTCTGTGAAAGTCTGAAAAAAGGAGAGCATTCATGAGAACATTGATGATAAAAACTTTGCTAAAGGGCAACTTGGGCCCCAGTTCTTTACAGAGGTTCACTTGGGTCTGTCACATTTGCCTCCTTAAATTCTACCAAAATCAAAGGTTTATCAGTCTCATTTCAAAGCAGCTGCCTTAGTCATTCATTCTGCTGTGTGAGAGGAATCAGTCAAGAGTGAGACTAACATTAGTTCAATCAGTGGCTACTTTATACTTCCTATCCCTTGTTTAGAAGAAAGGAAAAAAAAATGTTCTTACCACTAAGCAATGTTTGTTCAACTGATTTTAAAATAAAAATTAATGATTTATGATAAATAATGCATAACTTCTTGCCAGACATTCATCCAGTCCAGTAGGTATCAAATCCTATGGAAGATTACAATATTTGGCTGTTAGGAAAGTAGGATCAATGTGGAGGCAATTTAGGGAAATTATACTTCTACTTTATTACTAGTGGAACTATTCTACAATTTCTTAGAATGCAAAGATGCAAGCATGCAGAAACACTACTTCACAGTTAGAATCTGTAGTGGAATTGTGGCAACTACTGGTGATTTTAATATTGCTATAATCGTAACAAGAGCTTCTCAATATCTGTCATGTGAACAAGACTTTAAAATAAAAATAACAAATATTAGAGCAGCCATGAAATAGCTGTTTTGCAGCAGCTGTTTCATGCTGTTCTACAATGCCGTGGTTGAAGCCACCACAGGACTGACTAAGGAGCCACAGGGCCCCAAGACAGTTGATGTTTGCTGGAGGGCCGTCACCAAGATCTGAGAACACCTCTGTGGTTATGGCGAGATCCCACCATCCCTTATTTCCCTATGTAGATTATTCTCCTTTTATTGGCCTGTTGGCCTATGCCCCTTTTATCCTTTACAAGTCCTGTGCTCTGGAAAGTTCTCCCTTTTTCGGTACCCCATTGGTTCTTGGTTCCTTTGTTCCACCTCTCGCTTTCCCCATTGGTTGCTGTTCACTCACCCCATGTTCTCTCCAACCCTTGGCTGTCAGATGATTTGGCCTGGTGCTTTGCCTGCCCCTTATTCCAGCCCTATATAAAACCCTGGACTCCCCTTCCCCCCCCTTCTCCAGTGTTCTGGGTGCTTTGGCTCTGGACCTCTTGCTGTGATTAAAGTCTTTGGAACTCTGTGCAAAAGATCCCTCCCACCTCTTTCTCTCCAGCATCACTGAAGGAGCTATCCTTGTTGTGTGAGTGTGTGTGGCTGCGCATTTCCACCAGTGCTCTGTGTCTGGGTGTATCCATGAGTGTGTGTGTGTGAGGCACCCCCGAGCAGATCTCCCGTGGGACGCTTTCAGGAAGGATGCGCCGCTCATTCCATCCACTGCCTTACCACGTCAGTTCTACATTTCTAAAAATTTTACAAGGTATTGGTTAGTGGGATACAGACAAGTATTACAAGACATAAAGGTTGTGAAAGAGATTTAAAGCTTGTTTGTCAAGTAAACACAGGTTTGGTTACACATTATCACGTAATTTGCAACTGATACCCTTAGAGACTGATTTTGTTGTCATTTATAGTTGTCGATATTAGGATAACTTTGCAGAACTCAATGGCATTTTATCTCTTACATATAATAATAAATTCAGTTAAAGTCAAACCCTAATTTTGAGAATGACAGTAACAAATGCAATTAGATTACATAGATATATATTTCAGCTTTTTTCTTCCTGCTTCTTAAGGAGTCTATCTGCTGTCTCATTCAATATGAAAGTGAACTCCTGACTAATTTTCTACAGCAAATTCATTTTAAAAAAGTAAATCCAGAGAATAACCATTTTCTCACACAGAAAGCTGAGGCCAAAAGCTTTATATCTTTCACGATTCTGAAGTTAATAAAAATTACAAAGCAAACAAAGTTGCTCAGAGGTTTTGCTGAGAAGTCCTAACACGATATTTGGAGAGGTTTCATAGTGTGTGTAAAGGACAGTATACCAAACTTAAACACCCAGGGCATAATATCGAGGTGCACAGATGTGTATCTCAACAGAAAGATGACAACTATGATGCTTTTACCTTTCCCCTGTTCTCGAGGAAGGTTGAAGGTTGGACTAGTCCCTCAAATACTCTAGAACGTGTCTCAGATCTGTGCTAAATGAATCTGAGGGATGCCATTAATTATGTATAAGAAGTGGATTTAGAGACGTTATTCCATTTATTCACCTCACCCTATTAGTTATGTCAAGGTACGTGGAATGAACTGCACTCTGTGGCTTGCTTTTTTAACCAGGAGATAACTTTAGTCTAGGCCTTACATTTTGGAGATGAAAATGAGGTGAGACAAAACTGGCCTTGAATGGCTGCCTAATGTGCCTTAATATCAGCATATGATGCTAATACCGTAATGTCGTCTGTCAGCCCAGAAAACTTCTCTTTACCTTGACCATAGCCAATACCTTCTGCATTTGTTGAATAAGGAAGGTGTGGCATAAATTATATTTAACTTTGCTTCAAGGCACTCTACTGAATCCTGAAGACCCACTCTGCCTGTGAGTGATTACCATGGGGTAGTACTGGATGGTTTGTTAAGAGCAGACCAGAGTTCATTGTATCAAGACCCCAAGGGATCACTTGTTGAAATATGAGTCACTGTTGTGCTGAGCCTAAGATTTAGCCCAATGGTATTGAGAATTGCTTGCCTGGTGGATCTTCAGTTCTGTTCTTTTCCTGAGCTCTGGCAGAGCAAACTCGATTTACTGGTCAGACATCTCTGTTCCATATACTATTCAGTATTAACTTCTGGTTTTTTTGTTATCCTTTTTAAACACGAACTTTCTCTTCTAAGAATGATACTCATCTGTGTCTTGTATAATCACATGGGTACATTTATATCTTGGCTGTATATTTCCTATAAATTACCTGTTCATTCACTGTAAAACAGTGCAGTTTGAACATTTTCTGAGCACCATTTTAATACACATGCTCCCTGTGAAGATGATGGTGGGTGAACTGCCTAGTTATGCAGTGTATCTGTATTTCTTCTTTAAGCCTACTAATTAAAGTAATTGAAGAGGATTCCAATTACTTTCTGGATAGGGCTTAGTTTAATTTATGACCGTGTGGTTCATTTTCCCATGCAAATCCAAATTTTTGGCTATGAAATCAAATAATTTATAGCTCCCAGACAGCGATTTTAGACCTTCTCCTTTCAAAAATTAATTAAACTGAAGCATGCAGTTTTACATGCCAATATTAGAAGGGAGGTCAGCAGCTAACAAAAAGTACCATACATATCATGGATCTGATCCTGCCTCTCTTAATTATCTTTAACATCAGATAAAATTCAGTGACACTTTTCACTGCCTTGGATAGTAATATCAGAATTAGAAAGAATGACACAATCTTGAGGAAAAACCTTGATGAAACACCCTGCAGCAGCTATCACTATTAAATATACTAGAAAAACAGGTGTTTAAATGGAAAAAAAATAGTACCTGCTGAAGTCGGAGAATGTTACTTCACCAAGTATACCAATGCCAAGATTTCAACTTGCGTATGCTTTGCCAGGACTTACCAAGTATCATTAAGGAAAAGAAAGCATGGGAGGTAGTAAAGATTTAATTATTTATCCATTATGCTTATTCTTTCAAACTACAATGTTCCATAAATCCTGCTGTGTGTTGAAAAATGAGTGCCATCATTAATGGATACACCATTTTAAAAGGCAATTCTATAATTTTCCATACCTTCCTACTCTTATAAGACTTTCCTTAAGTAGTTGCCTGGGAGAGGAGATGAAATACAGTTTTGAAAGCATATTTTATTACTCTATGTCTGCAAACATGCATTACAAAAGACACAAAAGACATTCTACTGGAGCATATGGTTATTGTTTAACTTAATCCACAAGTCATTAAGTACAGTAAATAATTTACAGATCGGAAAATTGATTGCTACTCATAAATGATTTCAACTCCTCTTTATTAGATTTTCAAACATTTACCACTTTCAATAGTCAAATATGCTCAGTTTGAAAAGCCTTGAAGGCATCTAGAAATAAGCTTGGATTATACAAAATGTTACTACCCTTTGTGCACTGATTTTATCCAATATGGTATCTAGGATGATGGCAGAGACATAGGCTCTTCAGATAACTGCTTTCAGTTTCATCTCAGTAAGAATTTTGTTA
>JACBWW010001087.1:0-16329 GCA_020086605.1 Lanius collurio
AAAAAAAAAAAAAAAGCAGAGGATTCCTGCGTTTTAAGGCCAAGGGCTTTTTGGATTACTTAAAACCATCTCCAATGTAAACCAACTGCATGATTTTCATCCAGTTCCTTCTGTGCTGAGCTCAGCTGCTGGTGTCAGAGATGCCAAGCACTTGGACATGATGACAGGTGAGGGAAAGAGCTGCAGATGGATAGACCATCACTGGTAGCATCCGGATGCTGCCTATGGAACGGGACAAGAAATGCTGCAATGGAAGAGTGCCCACTGTTCCCCTGCTCCAGAGTGTTGCTGGTCTTTCCAGCAGTTCTCCGGAGGATTTGTTTGGCATTTCCAGCCTCAGGCTTGGTAACAAGAGTCCTTGGTGGCCTTGGAGAAACATGGAAAGGTTTCAGATTGCTGTTGGCTGCAGAAGATTGGGAATCACTGAGTTTGCCCAAGAATCAGCTCTGCAGAAGCGTCACATTCCCCAGGGGACGCCGATGACAGCACAGCTGAAGTGGAGCTTGGCATTTCCCAACTTGCTTGTGGTCAACCACATAATTTGTTTGTTGTGCTGAGCCTGAGGAAGTTCCCAGTCAGAGCCAGCAGCAACTTTGGCCTGAGGGGTGGCAAAGGCCACAATTTGGGGGGGGACACCAAGAGAGATGTTACCCCCCTGCTGATGGGACAGCACTGGGAATTCTGCTGGGCTTTGATGTAAGCTGGGCTGAGGGCTGGCCATCCTTGGAACATCCCTCCATCCCTTCATCCCCTTCACTCTGTCTCCCAGAGGACTTCCCACAAGATTCCCTTTCCCTTCCCTAAGCAGGAGACCCTGGAGGTGACCACTTATCCTTATTTTCCAGAGCCCTGCTGAGACAAGTGACTGGCTGTGTGCAAACTCCTCCTTTGCTCCTGTCCAGTGAAAAACCTGGAGAGTTTTAAACACCCTCTGGAAATCCTCCCAGGAAAATTCCTTGTTCAGATGAACACTTTCACTGCTCTTTAGAAACTCAAACTCCCTGCGCGGAGTCAGCTGGATGGACCAAGGTGGGACACAAAGGTCCTGGAGGTGTCCAAAGGTCAGCACACTCTTTTTGGTTGAACTTGAGGGAAATCCGAGGAATGGTGGCGAGTCTGGATGGAAGTGACACACTTGGATCCCCACATTGTCAGTGGAGAGCAATAAACTTCTCAGGCCAGACTATCTGACCTATTTACCCATGTGTTTCAGGGAGAGATGATGATGTCACCGAGGGGGTTCACAACACCTCCACTCCGAAAATGATTCCACAGCATCTGAAGTGACTTGAAAGGAGCTCCAGTGCTGGTGTTCATCTGGAGAGCATTTAGCAGTGCATGACCCAAGATTTCCCTCTTTGCATGAGTTCAGTTGCTCCTCTGCTACTGGAGGTTTTTAAATGGGGCCGCTCAACAAAGTAGGAGCTGTTTGATGAATGAAGTTGTGCAGCCACAGCTCCACTGGTCCATCTGAGCAGATTTAAGTTGAGCTGTTGAAAAGTGAGCGAGGTCCTTGTGCTGTAAACATGGGAACAGAGCAGTAAATGACACGGCCACCCACTTCTTGGTCTCTTTTCACTGCCAAAGCAGTAAAAAGGGACCTTAGTGCGAGTGTGAATCCAGCTCTTGGAATGTTTTTCCATTTGCTCGTATTTACGTTAATGAACACTGACACTCCAGACTCACATTCCCAGCTCAGTACTTCACCAGACTGACCAGCAACAAAACCAAGGAGATGAGACTAAACAGATGATTTGATGAGGCTTTTATTATTATGATTATGATTATGATTATTATTTTATTCCTCTAAGCTGTGGAAGGAAAAGACAGCGGGCACACGTCTGGTTTCAAAAAGATAACAGCTCAGTTTAGAGACGGGTTTAAGGGCAGGAAAACGCAGAAATTCAAGGAAAGTTGTTGTCTGCACACTCATTTAATAGGATTAGTTGGCAATGTTTTCCAGTGGGTAAAATGTTCCTCTGAAAAAGGTCAGCCTGCCTGGATAAAGTCCTGCTGCCTGACAGCAGATTGCTTTACCTTCCTTCAACCAGGAATAAAAAGATGCTGGAAAAGCCAATTTGCTCATCAAGGCAGCTTTTTATGAGTCCTCTGCACAAACGCAGATGGACACGAGGTGGACAGGAAATGACAAGCAGCTCCTTTGGTCCATATGCAGGTCCATTGCATCCCCTGTGGCCCCACTACATCCCAAAACTACAGCACCAATGACAGGAAGGGGCTGTGGATTGCATTTCTATCCATTTATACATAAACAGGAATGTATCCATGGGGTGAATGACCTGGGAATGTGCACTTCCAGTCCAGAAAGCTGACTGTATTCAGGGATGCCTCGGAACAATTGGAGCCAGCAGGGCAAGTGAAGTGATTCCCACATTCCACTCCATTCTTCTGTTGCATCCAGCTCTGGAGCCACCAGAACAAGGACATGGAGCTGCTGGTACAAGTCCAGAGGCGGCCACAGAAATGCTCCAAGGGCTGGAGCCCCTCTGCTCTGGAGCCAGGCTGGGAGAACCGGGAATGTTCACCTGGAAAGGAGAACCATCCAGGGAGACCTTAGAGCTCCTTCCAGGCCTAAAGGGGCTCCAGAAGAGCTGGAGAGGGACTGGGGACAAGGGCTGGAGGGACAGGACACAGGGAATGGCTTCCCAGTGCCATAGGGCAGGGATGGATGGGATATTGGGAATTGGGAATTCCTGGCTGGGAAGGTGACAAGGCACAGGGTGCCCAGAGAAGCTGTGGCTGCCCCTGGATCCCTGGCAGTGTCCAAGGCCAGGTTGGCACCCTGGGGTACTGGGAGGTGTCCCTGTCATGGCAGGGGTGGAACTGGATGATATTAAGGGTTCCTTTCCAACCCAAACCTTTCTAAGTTTCTCTCATGACCAGGCCGACTCCACATGTCCAAAATACGGGATATCCCACGTGTGCTCTGAGACACTGGAGGTTCTGCTTCCTTAGCCTAGATAAACACGAGCTTCATCTGCCCAAATTAACTAAGCAAAGCTTAGCTGAACCTGAACTAATTTGGGTGGCTTTCTTTACATTCAACACAGAGAACCTTGCTCTGATGAAGAGTGAGGGCAATGACCACATCCTAAAATCTCAAATCTCCGGGGTTTCTCATGCTCCCAGTGCCACCCCCCTAAGAAATGCAGCCATAGAACCCGATTCAGTCCTTCCCTGATGTGTAGAGATTTGGTGTGGAAGCCGTTTTCCACCTTAGGATGTCAAAGTGTTTCATACAGTGGCTCAGGACTGTTTTGCTGCTTGGCTGACTCACCAGCTGTCAGCGTTTCCAGTGCAGATGCCACCACAAGAGGTGACCCTGCAGAGGCCACAGGCTCACCAAGTGACAGCAGAATCCTGACATCCCTCATGCCACGCTTCCACCTCCACCACCCAGGCTTTTCCCTTCCCATCCATCATCCTGATGCTCCTAGGAAGGAGATCAATCATTTCATGCCTCGTTTTTCCACTGGGGGGTGAGTCAAGCAGAGATGACTGAAGTGACTTGGACACATCCTTAGGACAGTGCCAGGAGGAGCAAGCAGCTTTCCCAGGGAAGAGGCAGGAGTGAGGCACCAACTTGTGCAAAGCAGGGATTCACTGAGGTCAATGAGGCAGTGGAAAATTTCCTGCTGTTGCAGAAAGTAGGGATGTATAGAAACATTTTATTTCTCGGGGGAAAAAATTCCATCAAACATTCCCTCTAGCTCCACGCCTTAAAATGTATCTGCCAGCACATTCAGTGATTAGTTTGATGAGATTATTGATCCATTGCCTGCTAAAAATAATAAACACTGATTTTATGGCACGGCACAATTATCCTGACTCTTGACCCTGTGCTAACCTTTCCTTATTCCACAAGGGATAATTATCCCCTTCCCTCTCCCTAAGGAGCTACTGACCTTATCCCCTCTTCCTTGCTGACACATCCTCTCTAGTACATCTTCCTGCTCCTCAAATATCCCCTCTGCAGGCAATTAACATCGTTAGGTTATGCTCAGAACAACTTTTTACCCATGAGTTTTTAGTTTGTTTCTAGTCCCAAACCTGCAGAAGGGTTTCCCTTTCTCCAAACTCTCCTGTTTTCCTACTCTGCCATTGACCTAATGAAAGATTGTTGAAAGACTTTATCCATATAGTTCTTGCCTAGATAAATCAGGGAATTTCCATCTAAATTGGGATGGATTTTAAGCCCTACTAAAAACCTGTAGGAGCTGCCTGTTGAAGGAAGTGAACTGCCATGGTCTCGTTTCACTGGGTCCTCTGTGGTAAAGACAAGAAATCATTTTTTTTCTCAGTTTCATGGTGAGGTACAAAGAATCCCTGACATTTTTTTGGCTGTTAATTGTTTCCAGAGCCAGACATGTCTTTGGAACAGGCCCTGGAATTATCCAGCAAGGTACAGCAGCAGAGGACATTCCCAAATGTTTCCTGAGGACACCAGCTCTTGGCATGGTTTCTCCAAGTCATGGCTCCTACATTCAACAAAGCAACTTGCAACCAGCTGGATAAGAGAGGGAAAGACAGGGAGAAGCTTCCCTCTTGGGAACAGGGAAGGTCCTGATGACTGAGAGCTGATAATTTGGTTTAAAGTCATTAAATTTCACATTCTCGCTGGGTGCAGTCCCAGTGCAGAGCAACTTTTCTGCTGCAGAGTGTAGTGAGAGAGGAGCTCGCCTGTGATCCATCCAGCAGTGTGTGCAGCTGGCAGCTCCCCTGGAATGTGTCCAAGGATGAGATTCCAAGATTCCTCTGTCCAAAATGAGGTGTCGAACACTTCTGTGTCTGCTTTCCTTAAGCCAGGAGTGCTGATTTCTGACATCAGCCCACAAAAATGGTGCAGGGAGGTTGGGCTGGGTTGGCTGTGAACTGGATGGGGTTAGCAATTCCAGCTTCCATACATTTGGTGGAGAAAATCAACACCTTCACTGTTAGGGTGGGAAAATTCCTTTGTGACTTCCAGTGGTGGCACAGCAGATCAGGACATGAGATGGGACGAGGGGAAATGGCTTCAAAATGTGCCAGATGACGAAGTTGGTCACTGGAAGAATGGTCAAGCACTGGACCAGGCTCTGAAGGGAAGTGGTGGAACAATTTCCCTGGAATTGTTCAAAAATGAGTGGATGTGGCATTTCATGGTATGGTTTGGTGGGATTGGGTGGGAGGTTCGATTTGATGAGCTTGGAGGACTTTTCCAAACTAAATTATTGTATGATTCCACGACTTTTGGACCATGAAGTGTTAGCAGGCCTTCAGGAAAACAGACAAGTGTTTGCTGGGCTGGGTATCCCCTCTGGAGCTGGAATTTAGAGGATTTTGGGACCTCTATTCCCACCTACCTTTCACAGACTGGAGCAAAGTGGTCCTGCAAGGTTACCCAGCTCTGCCCATTTTATCCAGTTTTTAATCAGTTTGGATTAAACCCAAATTTATCCCTTTGCCTTCTCCACTCAAAAGTTACCTCCAGGAGAAAAAAATGGGTATTTGATGGCAAGGAAAAATAAATTGTTCTCTGTGAAAGACAGAATTCCCCAGCCTGCTTTAAGCAATAAATTGAGCTCTAATCTTGGCATTTTAAATGTTGACAAAAAGGCAAAACCACCAGTCTACCTTTTCTCCAAAATAAAACCAGCTCAGCCTCACAGTTTCTGAGGGATATTTGTACAATCTGGTCTTAAAAAATGTGAGGAAGGAGACTCCAACCTTGTTTCCAGGAATCAGCTGCAAAAAATAAAAAATGAAAAATATTTTAAGAATTAAAAAAACAAGTCTCTTCTTGGAGGTGTTTTGTTTGAGGGTTTGGTTATTTTTTGGTTGGTTGGTTGATTGGTTGGTTTTTGGTCCCTGGTGTTGAAATTTTTGCCTCAAATCTCCTGCATTTTTCTTATTTTAATTTAATGTCATCACTTTTTACCCTCACTGTGATTGAAATAAAGGGATTATTCCCTTTCATCCTGGATGGATACTTCCAGTCTGATATTAATACACTGGATTCAGGAAATGCCACAAAAGAAATTAAGGAATATTAGAGGACAAACAATTCAGCAGATTTTTGTGAAGCTTTCCCAACTGGTAGAAGTTTTTCATACAGGTGTTTCACACCCATTTATATCAAATAAAATCAGAGGAATGAGCACCCTTTGCTTTTTGTCACATCAGCATCACAGGGTGGCACTTCTTTGGCAAAAACGCCTTCTTACAGAAAAAAAAAAAAGAGTATTTGGCAAAAATAAATTATGAATTTGTTGTTCTTAGCAAAGGACTCATTAAAGTCTATGAGCAGACGTGAAAAGGAGACCCAGGTTACCTTGACAGTTTTAACTTAAACTCCTGAGAAACTGGGGGTTATTTTCAAAATCAGTTTGGGCTTAAAAAAACTTAATCTAAAAATATTGAAATCCAAACATTAAAGCAAAATTCATCATTTCTCTGCAAGAGAAGAGAGTCTGAACTCACTTTCATCTTCTTTTTCCAAATTATCAGTGAACTAAAGGGGAGAAATTTGAGTCTCCAACACTCTGGGCATTTTAAAAAGTATTATTTTTATATAATTCACACTCTAAAAGCCATGGGCTGCTCTTTTTCAAGGAAGACAAGTCTGGATGAGGGAAGAAATGTGGTGGTGCCTGGTGTTAACCATGGTTGGCATCTTCTCCCTGATGGCAGAGGAAAGTGTTGTGCACTCACAGGTATTTGGATGGCTGTGAGGAATTCCAGGAGGAAATTAAAAGGGAGAAAAAATAAAGGAGAGCTGGGAAAGCCCAGTGCTCTGTATCAAAAGCAACACTCGTGTTTAATGTCTGAGGACATAAATTTTGTATTATTATAACCAGTCCTCGTTAAATCAGTCAACAAGGTTAGAGAACAAGGAAATTAATTACAGCCTCCACCAACGTTTAGAGCAGAAGTCTGGAAAATTCATGGAGTAATTTGAGGCTCTTTTCTTCCTTCTGCTTCACTGCTGAATCCACAGAGGATCCCCAAAATCTGCTCGAGGCCGTGAGAGGCAAAGTGCTCCTTAGGAGAGCTTTCCTAAGGAAAAGCAGTTCTAGCAGGGAAAGGAGGAGTTGGTAAGAAAGACATGCTTTAATAGGATGCTGTCTTCATGTTTTCCTGGGATTTAGGATATTTCAGATTTTCAACAGTGACCCACTAGATCACCCCTAAACCTGGACCTCCACAGGTGGTAGAACTTTGAATTTTGAAACTGATGAAACCAAAGTCTTATTCAGCTGTGGCTCTTTCCTTCACGTGTTTGTGTGTGTCCTCAAAACCATCTTTTTTCTGCTGCCATGAAAATGGGACAAGGCCTGACACATTCGGTTAATTTTGGCCAAGAAGGAAGAGTTCCATCTACAGGAAGGTCCTGTTGGAACAGCTGGGAAGTGGCATCTCCCACAAGCTCATTCCCTCCTGATCACAAATCCACAGCTCTCTATTGCTTCACACCTCCCGATCCCAAAGGATGCACAGAGTCCTGGAATGGTTTGGTCTGGAAAGGACCTTAAACACCATCCAGTCCCACAGGAAGGGGACCTTCCACTGTGCCACATTTCACCTTTTCTCCATTGAAGCTTATGGGTTATCATCTTGTGATCACCAGTTTGCTCTTCCTATTCCACATATTCCCAAATACCCTCATGTTTTACACTTCAGTGTCCAAGTAGGTTACATTACATTTTCTACAGCTTCCCCCTGTTTTTGCCCAGTTGTTATCAAGCATGGTCCCAATCAGAAAAGGAGCTATCAGAGCAGAGGGTTTCCTTGATGTGGAATCACTCCTGTAAAATCTTCAGGTTTGGGAGGCACAGGGGTGTTGCTGCTCCTCATTTGGGATTTGGACAAGAGCTGTGCACAGTTCTGATGTCCTCAGTCCCTCCCAGCTCAGGGCTGGTTGTTCTGCAGTTCCCAAGAGTTCCAAAGATGCCAAGGAAGCAAACAAGACCTGAAAAGCAAAGGAAGTGAAAATAAACCTCATGAAACACATACCCTGCAAAACACAGGGGGAAAACTCAGTTTGGCAGGTGGGAAGGGAGAAACAGAGCAGGGAAAGGCAGGAGGGAAGGGCCTCCTTTCCATCCATCTGCTCTCTCTTTCACTGCACAACCTGATTTGATTTATGGCTCTGTGAGGCACTAATTCCACAGTGTTGACACCTGAGAAACTCTGGGAAGATCCACTTCCACCGGAGACAAATGGATTCAGTTTGGTCTGGCACAGCTGAGGAACATTCCCAGGGCAGAGTAGCTGCTTGGGAGCCGCAGTCCTTGGGGCTCAAACCCCAGCTGTGGGCTCGCATTCACATTTGCACCACATCTCCAGTTGGCCTCATTTGTTTATCCCCAACTCTGGTGAGTTAAACCTTTGGATGAAGACATCTGGATTTGGTTGTGCAGGTGAGCAGCAGCCTGTCAGCTCTCTGTGGACACTGTGGGAATCCATTGATTCCATTGCCACATGGAGTCATCCAGGGCTGTTTGAAAGACCTTGGGATATCCGGAGCATCTGCACAGGGTGGGAGATGCAACCAAGGACCTACAGGACACTCGTGTCCTTCTGCGGCACCAGCTGGGGGCAGGTTACTCCAGGGCATCTCAGATGGTTCTCAATGTCTGTATTTCCTGGAATTATGGAATACCCTCATTTGGAAGGGGCCTAAAATTACACAGAGTCCCACCCCTGGCCCTGCACAGACACCCCAACAATCCTACCCTGGGCATCCCTGGCAATGTTGTCCAAATGCTCCTAGAGCTCTGGCAGCTTCGGGGCCGTGCCTATTCCCTGGGGAGCCTGGGCAGTGCCAGCACCTTTTGGAGGAAGAACCTTTCCTGATCTCCAACCTAAACATCTTTATCTGTGCAGAGATCCCCTCAGTGTTCCTGGTGTTTGGACTGTTGCACCAAAAGGATATTGGTCAAAACATCCAGCAATGACCAGGAAGGGAGTTCACCAAACTTCAAAAAGGCCTCTGACTCGGGTCTTTTGGCCATTTTGCTCTCGTGGTCACACCTCCTTTTAAGTGTCTGATCTTCATTAACTGAATCCCTTCTGTGAAATAAGCTCAAACACCAGACATTCACATGGGCTCAAAAGAGGAAAAATGGGTCTAAGAGCAGAGGAAAAATGAAAACCACTACTAACAGCCAGAAAGTAAAATAAAAACCATTGTCAGGGGATTAAATTTCTAAAAAAAAATTCTAGTATTTCTAAAAGATTAATCTATGAGTGTCTCAACACAATTTTCTGAGAGCAGGTGTAACGATGGTTAACTGAGTGCAGTGACTTGGACATGTGGACCCAAGTGCTCAGACTATCACAAAACCTCTTCTGTGTTTCAGGCCACACCACACGCTCTTAACCTGGGCTGTGTCCTTTGTCAAAGTCTGTTCTTTCTTCAAAATACTTCACCTAAACCCCAAAATAATCATTATATTGGTACTTGTACTGCACGTTGCGCTGTCTCCTTTGGTCTCTTGTTTCATGTAGATCAAAATCCTTTAACTGATTTAGGAGTCAGAGGTCTTGGTGACATCAGAGGCAAAAATGACCTTGTCCCATCACTATGTGAAGTTTGCCACTCCTGTGGGATGCTCTGAATTGCCACAGAGGGGTGATGAGCTGGCAGGGAAATGTGGATGTGAGTTTGGGAGCCAATGTTTAGGGAAAGATGATGCTGAAGAGCCTCTTGGCACTTGAGTGGTATCAGGCTAGAGCACCAGTGCCAGCCACAGGCACTCCTTGCAGGGATTTTGGGAGAACTCTGTCCTTTGGGGGGGACATTGGGATAATCTGTGCTACTGGAAGTGGCAGCACCTTTTTTTTAGGGAACAGAACTCCTTCATGTGAGAGGCACACCCTGCTCACCTGGAGCTGCTCCCACGGGTCCTGTGTCACATCTGCCAACCCCATGCAGATGTTCCAGACACCCAGAGGGATCTCCAATGGCTCTGTGGACCTGAAATTTGGCAAAGCACCCAGCTGTAAGTTTCTAATTAAAGTGCCTGGGTTTGTCTTTGCACAGCAGAGAGAAGCAATCCATCACAGCTGTCTGGAGCACTTTGAGGGGATCAGCCCCTGGAGGCACCAGTTTCTCTGGAACATGAACAGATAATGAGGACACGATCCAGTTCCCCAAACACAGACATCTCGTGCCATGGAGGATGTCTGGGAATTCACATGTGGCTGGCAGGTCCAACTCAGGCCCCTTGGGAAGGCAAAATCCTTCTGCAATGGCAGATGGAGACCAGATGAGTTTGGAAGGGCTGAAGCACCCAAAGCTGAGCCCCTGATTTGGGGAAATGCAGGATTTTTAAGCCCATCCTGGCGAGGCTGAGCAGTTTTCCTGATCCCTGTGTTATTCCCCCTTCCCATCCAAGCCAGAGCAGCCTGGACACTTCAGGCTGGGCTCAGGCTGCTGTCAGTGATTCATTGCTCTCACACCACACCCAGCACAGGGGAGCATCGAGTTTCAGGGGCTTTTCTGAAAATTTCACCACTCACACCACAGCCTCCTTCACCAGCGTGGCACCAGAGCTGGCATTTGGAGAGGGGTTAACTCCTGTCCACTAAAAATGTGGGCTGCCCACTGAAAATGCAGATACAGAGCTCAGAGAGGCACTGAAATACACCTAAAATGCAAACACAGAGCTGGAAGAGGCACTAAAATAAAAAACTTTCTGGTAGCAGTTTCATTTTTTACCTTTTTTCTCCATTGCAGGGCTAAAATTCAGCCCTGTTTTTCATATCAGGCCTGTTTGGGGGTTTTGTTTTTCTGTGTATTCCATCATGCAGCAAGTTATGTGCTTACAAGGAGTTCATGTTAAAAAGCCATAAAAATGAAAAATTAGCGTTGTCTTTGCAAAAAAAAAAAAAAAAAGAGAAAATAAAGAATGATTTAGCAGAGGATAATTTGGCTTCTCCTTAAGGCCTGAGTTGTGCATTGATTTGTATTTGAATTTTGCACAGGAGTTATGCAACTCCCTGGATGGTGCTTAGAGCTTAAAGGATGAGGTGGTGACAAATGTTGGGAATGACACGGGAGGAAAAAACGGATTTTGCTACGTGAGCCATCAGGTTGTCCTGAGAGCAATCCATTCTGGGAAGGACTGACGCAGACAGGAATGACCATCTCACACTCTGCTTTATGTCCCCCTGGAAGTGTGGCCCCCAGATTGCCCAGAAAAAGGAGGAGGAGGGAGAAATCCAAATTATTGCTGACGTCTCCTCCAAAAATGTGCGATCCCCGACTAATTGTGGCCAGATGCTGCAGAAGGGAATGAGAAGGAAAAGCTGTTTTATCCTCACTGAAGGTAGCAAAGTGTGGAAGAGTTTCACATCAGATGCAGCTGAGTTTTTTCCAGAAACTATGGAATAATGAGAAGGAATGGAAGTCCAGTCCTGCTAAAGGACTCGAGGCTCTTGACTTGAATGAATTAAATAAATATTAACTGAACTTTCCAGGAATCCTGAAATGAAAATTGACTCTTTTAGGCTGGAGGGTTACGTTTTTGTTCTTTTTTCCTATCTTTTGAAGTCAATAGACACTTTTTTATGGAAAGGAAGCTTGGTTTGTTTGTGTATTGAAGAAAAAATGATAATTTAATTGCCTTTAGGTAAGAGAAGTGTAATCATCAGTGAAAATTTGGCAATATAAAGCAGCTGTGAAGGACCTGACTTTCAAATGGCTTGTTCCCAGCATCATCCAGGTTTGATCCCATTGTTTTTCCCTCAGACCCAATTTTTAACTCCTGTGGCACAAATTTTGTTGTTTGAACCTTGTGTCTAAGGCAACTCAGAGAGAAATTGTCTGTATTTCTGCACCTGATAAAAATGTCATCACCACCCTGAGACAGACTTGTCCAAATCCAAGGCATTTCCATGATCATTGGCCAATATCAGCCATTTAGGATCCCAAATCCCTTATACTCCATCTCAAGAATATCACCCTGGTGGTGTTTTTTTTATGGTGGCAGATTCCTAAATCTCCCAAATAGAATTCCCGCTTGAGATGGTCCAACATTCACTCTCCCAGGTTTCAGCCACCACATCTTTTTACTCCTCCAAAACCACCATCAGAGGAGTCTCATTCCACAAACTCAGCCTTAATCTGGACTTAGGTCCCATCACACCCCAAATCTGTGCCTGGTTTATGTTCCAGCAGAGGTTGGCAGCTGTATTTTAGTCCTGACTCTATATAGATCTTGTGTTAATAAAGATGCCTAAATATAATTCCAGGATTATCTATTTCTGTCTGGACATCCATAGGAAGTTTTCCCACCAGTAGATCCATTTCCCCATCCAGCTGGACCCTGCAAAGACTTCAGCTGAATTTATATCCCAGTCCTTCAGAGCTTGGATGGCTCTCCACTGTTAACGACAGAGGTCAAAGTGTAGGAGCAAAGCCTTGCTAGGCTCAAGACCAAGATTTGTAGAGACTAAGACTAATCTGAGCTCATGGCTGTGTGAAAGCAAAGTTTCACTTTAAACCAGCTTTATTCCAATGTCCTTTCTACTCCTGCTGTGTTTTGATTATTGAGGGGAGGTTAATGAGCGTGAGAGAGATAGGAGTGACTCAAAAGACATTTAAGATAAGAAAGGTCAGAAGACCACAAATATCAAACTGATTTAGGACTCAATTCCAGCTTTACCTCGCCCAGCTCTTTTAGTGTAATTCCCTTTCAACAAAGCGCCATAAAGCAATTGGGATTTACGATCCTTTGGCAAAGTCAAGCGGTTGTTTCCATGAAGTGCCGCAGACGGCCCGACCAAAGAAGCTTCTGGAGCCAATGTCCAGGGGCTTCCACATTCCAGGGACGCTTTAAAGCCCAGCAGTGTTTGTAATCCTCCACAGGCCCCAAGACTAGGCTGTGCTTGGGGCAAAACCATCCCAAACTCTTCAGATGCCACTCAGGAGTCACAGGATGGATCAAACCCAGCGTGAGCAGCAGGCTGAGGGAAGGAATTCTCTCCTCTGCTCTGTTCTCCTGAGACCCCACCAGCAGTGCTGCTCCAGCTCTGGAGCCACCAAAATCAGAAGGACCTGGAGCTGCTGGAGATGGTCTAGAGGCGGCCACGGGGATGTTCCGGGGATGTTCCAAGGGCTGGAGCCCCTCTGCTCTGGGGCCAGGATGGGAGAGCTGGGGGTGCTCACCTGGAGAAGGGGTCAGGGAGAGCTCAGAGCCCCTTGCAGGGCCTGAAGGGGCTCCAGGAGAGCTGGAGAGGGACTGGGGACAAGGGCTGGAGGGACAGGACACAGGGAATGGCTCCCCACTGCCAGAGGGCAGGGATGGATGGGATATTGGGAAGGAATTTTTCCCTGGGGAGGGTGGTGAGGTCCTAGAATGGATTTGGCAGAGCAGCTGTGGCTGCCCCTGGATCCCTGGAAATGTCCCTGGACAGCCTGGACAGGGTTTGGATTACCCTGGGATAGTGGGAGGTGTCTCTGCCCATGGCAGGAGGTGGAATGAGATGAACTTAAGGTTCTTCCCAACCCAAATGTTTTATCATTAACTGGAATTATAACAACTCAGTTTTAGTGATGAGCATTTACCCGATTACCTCAGAGCATAATCCAGAATTCCCTGTATTCAGCAGAAGGGATTGATGCCCTGTTCTTCCTGATGGCCTAGGGTGGGGGGTAGTTCTCCATACTATTCCCAGACATCTCCACAAATCCCATAGAAGACTTTGAATTTTCCTTTTTTCCTCTTGGGTTTGGCCTTCCTGATTGTAAAATCAGGCCAGTGAGTGAGCAGGGGTTGGGAAGGGAAAACTTAGTGAGGGCTGGCAGTGCTTGGACACTCACATGGAAAAATGTTTGTTCTGGATAAATTGGAGAAATTGTCATTCATGTCCTGAGATCTGTGACAAAGGTCATGGAAATAGAAAAAAAAAATCCTTTAAATGTGGTGTTACAACTTCTGGGGGACAATTGACATCATAGGAAACATTTGCCTGGGTCTGTTCATGGACTCATGGAATGGTTTGGATTGGAAGGGACCTTCAAGGTCATCCAGTGCCACCCCCTGCCATGGGCAGGGACACCTCCCACTGTCCCAGGCTGCTCCAAGCCCTCTCCAGCCTGGCCTTGGACACTGCCAGGGATCCAGGGGCAGCCACAGCTTCTCTGGGCACCCAGTGCCAGGGCCTCACCTCCCTCACAGAGAAAAATTCCTTCCATAAATCTAATTTAAAACTAATCTATTTAAATTCAAAGCCATTGATTTAAATTGATGAGATTATATCCTCTTCCCAAATCTGCAAGAGTGAGAAAAAGGAGCTCTGAGTTATTTTGCTGGAATCTCATGCTCCAAGCAGAAATCTACTTAAATTTGCAGAAATCCTGAGGAAACCGGTCCATGAGTTATCAGGAACATTCCTCACTTCAAACACACATCCATGGCCTGAAAACTTCCTCCAGAAGTGAATTGGGAAACCACAAGAGTGCAAAATCCTTGGGAAGCCAAAGCCTACCCAAGAGACTTGAAAACGAGTGCTTAGCTTGGAAATTGGTGACATCTCTAAGCAAAAAAGTCTCATCTTGCTCTCTGAATTTATTATCAGAATGGAGTTTGCGGGGTGCTTTGGGCATTCCAGACCCTTTATCCTTTCCAAAGCTTTTGTAAATGATAGGAAAATACATCAAAGCACTTTTCGGCCCGAAATTTGCAGCGAGGTAAAAGTTCCCTCTTCTTCCTAATCAAGAAGTTGGTTAATTGTGATAAAAGCTGCAGTAAATGATAAGCAGAACAAAGCTCACTCAGCAGATTTGCTGATTTGGGTGTTTCACCCTTGGAAAGAGAATCCCAACATTGGGACAGCTCAGGGAGACCCACATTGGGGGGCTTTTCCAATGAAGACTTTTCCTGTCTTTGCTTCTACCTTTTCCTCCCGGATTCCGTGGAAGAGAAGGATGGAAAGCAAACTCCAAGAGCTGTGAAGCTGTTTGGAAAGGCCATAAAATGTGTAACATTTTACAACAGGCCATAATTCTTTTTTTTTTTTCCAAGCATTATCTCCACTCCAGGTTATTTTATGGCTTTCTTTGTGCTTCTTACAAGGAAAGTTGGGCACTTGGATCAGCCAAGTCAGGGCATGTTAAAAGGCACCGTGGTACTTTGCCCACTTCTTTTAAAGCCAATGAATCACCTGGCTGGTGATATTCCCAGTTTTCCTTCAGAAAATAGGGGGAATCCTTCTGCACCTTCTCCTCTCGTCCTGAAAATTCGAATTTTAAGATGCTCCCTTTTAGAAAGAATTTCTTTTAGAAATATTTCAATGAACTTTTAAGCTGGTTCTCTCCATGAATTTTAAGGAAAGGCTGAGTTGAATACTCAGGATACTCTCCTCCTGGATTTGTAAAAGCTGATTCCTACTTCACCACTCAAAATTCCTACATTAAACATGGGAAATTAGGGAAATGTGTTGAAAATAGGAGCAATTGGGGTGTGCAGCTTTCAGATCCTGGATGTTTTCCCAAATTTAGGAGCCCCAAAGGGCACTGGGTCTAACCTGGCACGTGTTATGTGACCATAAACCAGCCTTTGGTCCTGTGTTCCTACTGAAATTCAGGAAAACTTGGACTCACCTTGCAAATAGAGACCGGCAATGCTGTGATTTACAGCAAGGAGGAGACCCTCAAGAGGATTTTTATTCCATAGTCCCCATTATATTAATTTATGATTAATGATGAAAAAATGGGTTTGAACAAGAAAACTTAAAAAAAAAAAAAAATCTAAAAGAATCCCACAAACCCAAACAATAAAAACTCCAAGTCTCACTGATGACTTTCATTTGGGAAATTCTTAAGGAGAGTGGTTGATATTTTCTTTTTGTGAGTCAATTTTCTTCCTTCCTACCCCTTGTTCACCTCTTGGCTTTGGGAGACTGAAGAATTTGATGACAAAGTTACGGAGAAAACCATGAATGGAAGAAATTGGGAATTGCAGCAAAATGATCCCATCCCTCTGAAATTTCCAAGTTCTGTCCAAAGTGACTGGTAAGTGGATAAAGTCTTGCCCTTTAGGAAAAAAGAAGTCAAGGGATAAACGCTCCAAGATTTTTAAACACTTCTTGAAATCCCATTCAGACATTAAAAAAGGGGATTTTGGTATAGAAAAGAGTCAAATAAGAAGCTGAAAGTAAAAGAAAAAAATATAAATTGGCCACTTTAATTCAGTCAAAATATAGAAAACATAACCCCATTTGTAAGTGATTTGACATCTCCATCTTGTATTAATATTATTTAAAAGAGAAGCTCAGTGGCTTTATTTTAAATTAAATATTTAATTTTAATAGAAATAAGAA
>JACBWW010001088.1:0-16328 GCA_020086605.1 Lanius collurio
ATGAGAAGTGTTCACTTTGTCATCCTCTGTAATGGTCTGCTGAAAACCTCCTCCTGCAGGGGGGAGGAATGGATTGGCAGGAGTCTGGCACGAGAGCTGACCTGGAGAGAGGAGGGAGGAAGGACCTTCTCCTCCATCTCCACTTCTGGGACTTCTCCTGGCCTAAAACATGATCTAAAATCAGAGTGCTGGGCTGTGATTAACACATTAGACACCATAAATTAGGACATCATAGCTGAAGACACGGAAATACAAAGTAAAAGAATGATTATTGTATGTTTATGAACAGAAGAGGCTTCAGAGTGGAGCTGTAGGTGTGATTTGTTTCATTCTGAGACACAGAAATCTGCAGCAATGCCAGGTGTCATTTTTCACTCTTTTTTTGGTTTACCTCAGCAATCAAAGGCAAGCAGTGACACTGGGAAGCTCAGGTTTGTGCCTAAACAGAGCCTGATGTCTCAAGTACAGTTTGATAGCTCAAAATTCAGAAGTCATCAGGTAGTTTGTACATGTTTGAGGAGCTGTAATCAGCTTGATGGAAGACAAAGCAGGTATGAACCTACCAAAATACTGATAGCTGCCTAAATTTAAAGAAAATGAGGAGATAAACCATGTAAACAGCACTGTGGGGTTGGGCAGGACATTTCCATAATTGAACTCACTGTTACCTCATGTCCTCTAAAAGCTAGATATGCAGCTTTTTTAATATTTAGCTGCTTTTTAATTTAAATTGGCTTTGCAGTTCATTTAAATCAAATATTTTCTGCTCTTAACATGCATTGGAAGTTTTAAAAGGCAATCTGCATAAAGATCTGAGCATACTCTAAGCCATTAGTTTAATTTTCCTGAATAGTTTTTTTCATTTAAAGTATGTGGGCACCCAGAGAATTGAGAGGAATCTGGACCCAGCACTGACTGTAGTAAAAATCCAGCTTTTGCCTTTTTCCTCAGCAGCCTGAAACAAAGACCTTTTCTCTCCACAACTCCTTCAGTGGGAATGAAAATAGCTTATCAAACCTGAGCAACTTGTTAGGGGCTGAGAGAGGATATTTTTCTTTGCTAGCCTGCAAATAAAAGCTGGGAGTGTGAAGCTGAGAGTTGTCAGCTGGAGAATTGTGGAAGTGTTTGTGGCCATGGTGTGGTGGCAGAGCCTCCTCTGAGGTCACTGCACAACGAGCTGTGTGTGAAACCCAGAGACAGACAAGAGGAAACCCTTGGCAAAGTGGAAATTAGACCATTTAAAACCAGGTTTGATCTCCACAGAGCTGCCATTATCTGCCAGGAGAATAACAATGCTTCTGTTAAATATCCCAGTTTTAAAGGAAAACATGGCAGTAAAGACTTTTTTTCCTTGTATTAATCATAATTGGCACGTTTGTGTGCAGCATTTTTATTACAAAGCCATTGTTTGTGTTTCAATTACATTCCCATTTCTGTCCAAATGCAAACAGTATATGTTGTTAAGAAAAATATAAAGTATAGAAAGAAAGTTGTTCACAATATCTGACATGATTAATCTTAAGCATTTTGACAGATGTATCATGGATTTTTTATTTCCTTAAATGTTTATGTACCTTTATATAAATACTTACAATACTTAGACCCCATGGTTGGCCTAAAAAGGGGACATGCAATGCTAATACAGTATTTTGGTGCAGATAAATCTATTTCTGTAGTAACTAATTTGACAGTTACAATCAATCTTCAGCAAAGCAACTAAAACCAGTAAAGAACATTAAAATTTATCATTAGGATTGCCATTGAATTAATTCACAGCTGAAGTAGCTGATCATGATCAATCTTCTGAGGGGCTTCTTGCTGTTAGGACTCTTGCTATAATTCCCAGCCCAGATCTATGGGCATTTTCCTTGGCCTTTACAGTGACTCATCCAACTTTAATCTGTTTAATCACCATCACAGCATATTTAAAAACTTCTGTGTAAGCAAATTTAGGACTTGCACGGTGCAGGTTTTTAATCCAAAAGTTTCATTTAGTCATTGTCAAGTCACTGTGACGTGGCTTTGTTGTGTCACAGGGCTGTGCTGCCATGGCAGGGAGTGGGGTTGGGACTCTCCACCATCTCTTCCACAGCCATCTCCCTGATCTTTTTTTATTTTTCTGGCTTGTGAGTGCAACTGTTCTGATTTTATGTGAAGTCATACATTGTTGGAATGTTTTCCTACATTTCACAAGGGGTTTCAGTTCCCCTGGAGATCTTCCTTGAAGAATGTTTTGTAGATGTTTGGACTCATCAATACAGGCTGTGTTTGCTGCCCAGAAAGTCTTTATTATTAAATCCAAAAAGCCTTCCTATTTTCTCTAGTCCCACTCTAGATGGAGGAGGTTCATGCTCTTACTGCAGGTTCTTAAATTTATCGAATTAAATGAATCACTAAGCCAGAACTGTCTCATCCCCTCGACTTCTGAGAGGTGTTGTCTGTGCTGCCTCTTGCAGTTACTTATCACTAGGCCCCCAAAAGCCTTCATTAGGTAACAAACTCTCAGTTTCTGACAAGGTTCTCTTTAATTAGACTCCATGCAGAAAGATTCCAAGATTATGGCTGTGCCAGTTGCTTTCTGGGAACATCATTATTAAAGATGAAACACTGTCAGGATCAGCTGAGACTGTCAGGGGAGGAAGAATTTAAATGTTCACAATATTCATTTGTTTGCATTGAGACCAAGTGGAGGGAAGCAGTGGATTCGAATTCCCAATATTCAAACACATCAAATGAACGAGCAGCTTTCAAATCCAAACTTAGGGAACAGATCAGAGATCTGAGCAGGAGCAAGCCAGAAAACCTGTTCCTACCAGGAGCTGGATGACCCTTGTGGGTCCCTCCCACCTCCTGAAGTCCTGTGATTCTGTGAGAGTAGATTGGGAAATTTCTGTCCCAGCTGGGAGGTATTTTCCAAACTGGGCTGTAAAAGGGGTCGTTAAAGCATCGTCTGTCGTGGCATCTGGGAATCTGGTGCCTCCTTAGGGATCCCTGATGCTGTGCCAGGTGCCAGCTGGAATTTCCTTGGGGCTTTGCAGTGTTCCCTGATGCTCCTGCCCTGTTCACACACCCAGGCTTCCCAGAGAGCTGTGGCAGGCAGGAGCACAGGCTGGTTGCCTCGGGGAGGTGCAGCAGAGATAACTGAGCCTTATCTCCAGGGATGCTCCCAGGCTGGGAGAGTGCAGGGTGTTGGCCTTGGCTGACTTCAGCTGCACAGTGCCACAAAATACATATTTGGGGGGGGATATCTACAGTAGAGTGTTTTTATGGGATTTTTCTCTTGAAAACGGGCTCTAGAGCAGCTGTTGTTGGAGCCTACCTTGCATTTTAAGGATTTCATTACTCCAAAATGCCTTCAGCCTGGCATTCGGTGGCCTAGGCATAACCACAATGTGATATATTTTTACACATTACCATTTGTATCCTCACAGAGAATTTTATCAAGAGGAGAGGCAACAAAAAGTCTTTGTTGCTATTAGATTGTGTTTAATGAAGCAGTGGCAGTGTCTCCTGTCTGGAGGAAACACCCCCTTTTCCTCCAAAGCCTGCAGGAGGATGGGCTGGAGAGAGGCACTCCCAGCTCAGCTCCAGAGATTGCCACATCACAGCACCCAGAGGAGGTCACTTCTGAGGAAACCCAAGTGCTTTCCTGGGGGTTAATGCATCATTTGAAAGGCAAATGAGTGGAAGGATTGTGTGCAGGGGAAGGCAGATTCCCTTATAATCACCAGTTGTTAACATCAGGATGCTCTACTTAACCACACTTGCACTAAATCTCCTTTTACGAGATCCCAGATGAACATGGGCATGAACAGACTCACCATGGCCTTCTCATCTAATTAAAAAAAAAGAAAAACATACAATAGCTCTTCCTCAGAGGATTTAAATGTTCTGTAATGGAAGTGCAGCCTTAGAATGAAGCTTTGGGCCTGAATAACAAAAAAAATCGTTGGCAAAAACTCCATTTGTCCAAAATGTTGGTGTGAGATGGTGCAAGCATTGGTTATGGACCACAAAACCTGGTTTTCAGCCACTTTCCTCTCTGCTGTTGTCTTTGGGGGTGTGATGGTTCCTTGATTATGGGAAGAAGTAATTAATGGTAACAGTTTCTAAATGCCACCTGCTCAAACTGAAATGGTACTTGAGGAGGATTGTGGAGCCTCTCATTATCCCCTTCTTCCTGGATGAGCTAACAAGCACCAGCAGAAATTTCCACCTTCCGCTGTAAAAAGTGATGCAAGGGACAAGTGGGATTTAAGGAGAGCCTTGGGAGAGAAGGAAAGTTTTCTTTTGTGAGCTGAGAATGAGAGGGGGAAAATGGAATTGGAGCCTGAGCTGGAGGGAGCACTGAGAAGAAACTTGGAGATCCCAGATAATAGCCAAAATCCTCCACACAAAACAAGAGGAAAAGAAGGAATCTTCAGGTTAGGGTAAGAATACTGTTTCAGGAGAGTTTAATGCCAGCCTTTCACTTGAGGTCAGGTGAGTTGTATTTGTGAGGGTATGTAGCCCACACCTGAGCTGTTTGTGGCACCTGGTGCATGCTCTCTCTCCTCATGGAATTAAAAGTAATGTTAGAGTGTTTTTGCTGACTGTATTTTGGGGAAGAAGGGGCCATGGAGCTCTTTTTCTTAAATGGGAGAATTAACTGAAGTCTGCCAAAGGGAAAATAGGAATGCTGAGTTTTGTTTTTCTCTGCACATGGTCACTTCAGGTTTGGTAAATGATTTCCAAACGGTGCACATGAAGCAAAGTGTTCCCAAAGGGAGATTGTAGGGGATGCTGAGTCTCTGGATCAGGTGGGAAACACTCTCTGCCCCTGGGTTTGGAGATAACAGCACTTGGAAAGTCATCACCTGCGGGAGGGGGACTGCTCAGGACAGGGTCTCTGGCTCTTCCATTTAGATTTTTGAATATAACTGCCCTATTTTTCTCATTCTTGCTGATCACTGAGAGAAGAATTGCACTGATTTAATGGAATTTAAGAAAGCACTACAGAAATTCTCTCTATTTTTCAGTTTAAAGTTCATGAAAACAGAGGAGTGCATCGCTTTTGAGATAAGGTTTGAAGAACTGTCTACCTCCTTGGAGTTGAATAGAGGGCTAGTGGGAAGATTAAAACAATAAGCTTATTATATTATTAGTAGTGTGAGAATTCTAAACCCCATTTGTTCAATTATGGTCCCTTCAATATGCTTATTTAGGTTCTTGTAAATTGTAATCAGTAAACTAGACGTGCTGCCCTCACAGCTCTAGGGTTAGCTTCCAAGGGACTTCTTACATTAATTTTTTTTAATGTTTGTAGTGAAATCAAGAAGGGAATTGGTTGTTTGGTATGCAAGGATGGCTCTGTGCAGTGGATGCTGCCTGCATTCTGATGTCTGTCCTTCCCCAGTGACAGCAGTGGCCCTGGTGCTGCAGCACTGCTGCCTGAGCTGTGCTGGGAAGGGCCAGCACTGCAACCCGGGTTTGTGCTGGGGGATAAAAGCGGGAGATAAACGCATTAGAACGAGCACAGGCTGATAAATGAGATCTCCAAAGGCCAGCATATGCTGCTAATAGAGATCTTGAGGCGACACAAGAGGGATGTAAAATCCTCAGCATCACCTTCTGTGTGCACATATCAGCTGCTGTCTCTCTTTGTGGTCTTTTTCCCCTTTTCTTTATATTTTGCCTTGCCATTTTTAATAACTAAACCAAATCACCTCGCTGAGTCATCCAGAGCTTTGTCTTTCCTCTTTTTACCTGTTCTCATTTGCATCAAGCAGAGGCACCATTTCCCAAAGCAACACCTCTTCCCTTTCAGCTCATTGAACTGGAGATTTCAGCAGGCTTGGGGAAAAGGCTCCTCAGCCCTTTGCAAGTGCTTTATATATCAGTCATTTAAAGAGCCTCTTGCCTTCCTGAGAAGTGGTGTCTGGCTTTGCTGTTGCAGATAAATTGTGTATTTGTTGCAATACTAGATCATGCAAACTCCAATATCCTGACCATATTGTCCCCATTTATTTCTTTTATCTCTCTGTTTAATATAATAGGAATAGTGGCTGAGGCAGGAAAACACATGCAGCAGCATAATAGTATATTTTTTGAGAGCAGTTGTCTTCCATTTCCAGATTTTCTCTTTGAAATGTAATTGTCTGCTAATATAACTGGGAAATACTCTTGCAGGAGCGATCACTAAAGCTTTTACTCATGCTTTTGGTTCGTGTTACATCTGTATGGTGTTTTTAAGAGAAGCTGGCCGCGGTATTAGCTGGTGAGATGTGTTTGCAGAAGTTGTGATAGGCATATTGTCCCCGAATGTGGAAACAGCCCCGTGTGGTGCCAAAACAAGAGATGCCGTGTCCCATGTGTAATGCAGCAACAACAGAATTACAATTGCCTCGTGTAAAGTATCTGGTAATGAAGGCAGATAATGGAATTCTTTGCAAAAGCAGATGCTAACTGGCTCCCCAATCCTAGGCAGAGAGCTGAAAACTGATACCAGCTGGAGGGGAGAAAAAACAGCTGAAAAAGGCATTAAAAGGGAGATGCCTTAGACACACGTTTGTTTAAGCAGTAAATACTTGTTTAAAATAATCTTGTGAGATCCTTATTAAGAGGCAAACTGAGACTACCATGACAGAGCTGTAGGAAGTCAGCTGGATGCCCAGAGGATATTTGTATGCAGATTGGATGAGTAAGGCAACAGCACTGGGAATTTGTTGTCATTTATTGCCTGGCCAGGACAGCCCTTCCAAGGGGTGAACTGCAGGAGGTGCGACTGGGGAGAGCCAGAACCTTCTGTTGGCCAGGGAGAAGGCAGCCTGTGCTAAGGGAGGGCTGGTTTTAAAAGCAGGGGTGTCTCTGCTTGTCCCTTCTCCAGGATAGCAGTGCCTCCTGCCAGGATGGAAATGGGGCTGGCACGGAGCATCCTCGTCCCTCCCTCCTTGCTCTCCCCCTATTTTACCTCTCAGTCACCTCAGCCATTTCAAACCACGGAGTAGCTGCTTGGAAATGAATGTGATAATTTAGAATCAAGGGTTTAGTCCACTCAAAGGCTTCCTTCTGTTGTAAGGGTTTTTTCCAACAAATAGCACAACAGGGAAGGCGCTTAAAAAAACCCAAAAGAAAGCAACCCAAACCCTTAACAAATAAAGTGACCAACCCTGGAGTTGGTCTGTGCTTTTTGTCCAGATAAATTTTTTCTTTACCCAAAGATTTGTTCCCACAGTGGGGGATTTTGACACAGCTGGAGCACGGAGTTGGGATTCAACTCACCAGGTTTCCAGTCCTGGCCCAACACAGGCAGACCTGGAACTTTAGTGGGGCAATTGCCCAAACTACAGATTTTTTGAAGGATTAAAGCTCACTTTTAGTTTCAGCCCGGCTCAGAAAGGGATATACATGTACTTCTGAACTGCCAGCATTTCTCCCATGTGAGCAAGCTCATTTTGGGGAGGAAGCACTGTGGAATTACAGACTTACTGTCCGTCTCAGAGGCACTTTGTCTGCAGGCAGAGGCTGGAGCAATGTGTGTTTGCAGTGTCACAGCACTGCTCATGCTGGGGAATTTCAAGTGATTTTTACTGACAAGCCAGAAATGAGTTTTGAGGCAGTCTCTGAAGACATGCAGCTTCATCTGCACCGCATTTAAGCGTGTGTGTTCCTTGCTCCTTCAGCTCCTGTGTGTGCACACGGCTGGGAGTTGTTAAAATTACACTTCAGACATGGTCCTTGCTCCTGGCTAACAGAAGTGAGATGTGTTACCCGTGTACAACACACAGTGATGGAGGCAACTGTGGCAGAGAGTGATGGACAGCAGCCCTCCAGCACCGATTCGTAGTTTGAGCCACAAAAATGCAATCAGTAAGAAAAAATCCTTTTCTGCCCCATTCCAGGGTGTGCTGCTGCTCCTTGCTGTGCTGTAATGAGTTATTTGTCTAATTGTGGTGGGCAGCAAATGTCTTAGAGCTCTTCAGGTCTGGGATTGGCTTACTGGGCAAAGAAATTAAGCCTCGGTGGTGTGAATGAACCAGGTGTGGCTGTGTGTGGCTGTATCTCCTTTGCTTTCAGAAACACCATTTTTGAGACCCTTCCTGTCTTGCTGTTTTGTTATTAATAAGAAAAGAACAGTTTCCAAATCCATGTAGCTGCATGGTTCTTTAATGTATTTCTTAAATAATGGAGTCAACATGTAATTAGAGGTGTGATTTGCTACATGGATTTGGAAACTGTTCTTTTCTTATTAATAACAAAACAGCAAGACAGGAAGGGTCTCAAAAATGGTGTTTCTGAAAGCAAAGGAGATACAGCCACACACAGCCACACCTGGTTCATTCACACCACCGAGGCTTAATTTCTTTGCCCAGTAAGCCAATCCCAGACCTGAAGAGCTCTAAGACATTTGCTGCCCACCACAATTAGACAAATAACTCATTACAGCACAGCAAGGAGCAGCAGCACACCCTGGAATGGGGCAGAAAAGGATTTTTTCTTACTGATTGCATTTTTGTGGCTCAAACTACGAATCGGTGCTGGAGGGCTGCTGTCCATCACTCTCTGCCACAGTTGCCTCCATCACTGTGTGTTGTACACGGGTAACACATCTCACTTCTGTTAGCCAGGAGCAAGGACCATGTCTGAAGTGTAATTTTAACAACTCCCAGCCGTGTGCACACACAGGAGCTGAAGGAGCAAGGAACACACACGCTTAAATGCGGTGCAGATGAAGCTGCATGTCTTCAGAGACTGCCTCAAAACTCATTTCTGGCTTGTCAGTAAAAATCACTTGAAATTCCCCAGCATGAGCAGTGCTGTGACACTGCAAACACACATTGCTCCAGCCTCTGCCTGCAGACAAAGTGCCTCTGAGACGGACAGTAAGTCTGTAATTCCACAGTGCTTCCTCCCCAAAATGAGCTTGCTCACATGGGAGAAATGCTGGCAGTTCAGAAGTACATGTATATCCCTTTCTGAGCCGGGCTGAAACTAAAAGTGAGCTTTAATCCTTCAAAAAATCTGTAGTTTGGGCAATTGCCCCACTAAAGTTCCAGGTCTGCCTGTGTTGGGCCAGGACTGGAAACCTGGTGAGTTGAATCCCAACTCCGTGCTCCAGCTGTGTCAAAATCCCCCACTGTGGGAACAAATCTTTGGGTAAAGAAAAAATTTATCTGGACAAAAAGCACAGACCAACTCCAGGGTTGGTCACTTTATTTGTTAAGGGTTTGGGTTGCTTTCTTTTGGGTTTTTTTAAGCGCCTTCCCTGTTGTGCTATTTGTTGGAAAAAACCCTTACAACAGAAGGAAGCCTTTGAGTGGACTAAACCCTTGATTCTAAATTATCACATTCATTTCCAAGCAGCTACTCCGTGGTTTGAAATGGCTGAGGTGACTGAGAGGTAAAATAGGGGGAGAGCAAGGAGGGAGGGACGAGGATGCTCCGTGCCAGCCCCATTTCCATCCTGGCAGGAGGCACTGCTATCCTGGAGAAGGGACAAGCAGAGACACCCCTGCTTTTAAAACCAGCCCTCCCTTAGCACAGGCTGCCTTCTCCCTGGCCAACAGAAGGTTCTGGCTCTCCCCAGTCGCACCTCCTGCAGTTCACCCCTTGGAAGGGCTGTCCTGGCCAGGCAATAAATGACAACAAATTCCCAGTGCTGTTGCCTTACTCATCCAATCTGCATACAAATATCCTCTGGGCATCCAGCTGACTTCCTACAGCTCTGTCATGGTAGTCTCAGTTTGCCTCTTAATAAGGATCTCACAAGATTATTTTAAACAAGTATTTACTGCTTAAACAAACGTGTGTCTAAGGCATCTCCCTTTTAATGCCTTTTTCAGCTGTTTTTTCTCCCCTCCAGCTGGTATCAGTTTTCAGCTCTCTGCCTAGGATTGGGGAGCCAGTTAGCATCTGCTTTTGCAAAGAATTCCATTATCTGCCTTCATTACCAGATACTTTACACGAGGCAATTGTAATTCTGTTGTTGCTGCATTACACATGGGACACGGCATCTCTTGTTTTGGCACCACACGGGGCTGTTTCCACATTCGGGGACAATATGCCTATCACAACTTCTGCAAACACATCTCACCAGCTAATACCGCGGCCAGCTTCTCTTAAAAACACCATACAGATGTAACACGAACCAAAAGCATGAGTAAAAGCTTTAGTGATCGCTCCTGCAAGAGTATTTCCCAGTTATATTAGCAGACAATTACATTTCAAAGAGAAAATCTGGAAATGGAAGACAACTGCTCTCAAAAAATATACTATTATGCTGCTGCATGTGTTTTCCTGCCTCAGCCACTATTCCTATTATATTAAACAGAGAGATAAAAGAAATAAATGGGGACAATATGGTCAGGATATTGGAGTTTGCATGATCTAGTATTGCAACAAATACACAATTTATCTGCAACAGCAAAGCCAGACACCACTTCTCAGGAAGGCAAGAGGCTCTTTAAATGACTGATATATAAAGCACTTGCAAAGGGCTGAGGAGCCTTTTCCCCAAGCCTGCTGAAATCTCCAGTTCAATGAGCTGAAAGGGAAGAGGTGTTGCTTTGGGAAATGGTGCCTCTGCTTGATGCAAATGAGAACAGGTAAAAAGAGGAAAGACAAAGCTCTGGATGACTCAGCGAGGTGATTTGGTTTAGTTATTAAAAATGGCAAGGCAAAATATAAAGAAAAGGGGAAAAAGACCACAAAGAGAGACAGCAGCTGATATGTGCACACAGAAGGTGATGCTGAGGATTTTACATCCCTCTTGTGTCGCCTCAAGATCTCTATTAGCAGCATATGCTGGCCTTTGGAGATCTCATTTATCAGCCTGTGCTCGTTCTAATGCGTTTATCTCCCGCTTTTATCCCCCAGCACAAACCCGGGTTGCAGTGCTGGCCCTTCCCAGCACAGCTCAGGCAGCAGTGCTGCAGCACCAGGGCCACTGCTGTCACTGGGGAAGGACAGACATCAGAATGCAGGCAGCATCCACTGCACAGAGCCATCCTTGCATACCAAACAACCAATTCCCTTCTTGATTTCACTACAAACATTAAAAAAAATTAATGTAAGAAGTCCCTTGGAAGCTAACCCTAGAGCTGTGAGGGCAGCACGTCTAGTTTACTGATTACAATTTACAAGAACCTAAATAAGCATATTGAAGGGACCATAATTGAACAAATGGGGTTTAGAATTCTCACACTACTAATAATATAATAAGCTTATTGTTTTAATCTTCCCACTAGCCCTCTATTCAACTCCAAGGAGGTAGACAGTTCTTCAAACCTTATCTCAAAAGCGATGCACTCCTCTGTTTTCATGAACTTTAAACTGAAAAATAGAGAGAATTTCTGTAGTGCTTTCTTAAATTCCATTAAATCAGTGCAATTCTTCTCTCAGTGATCAGCAAGAATGAGAAAAATAGGGCAGTTATATTCAAAAATCTAAATGGAAGAGCCAGAGACCCTGTCCTGAGCAGTCCCCCTCCCGCAGGTGATGACTTTCCAAGTGCTGTTATCTCCAAACCCAGGGGCAGAGAGTGTTTCCCACCTGATCCAGAGACTCAGCATCCCCTACAATCTCCCTTTGGGAACACTTTGCTTCATGTGCACCGTTTGGAAATCATTTACCAAACCTGAAGTGACCATGTGCAGAGAAAAACAAAACTCAGCATTCCTATTTTCCCTTTGGCAGACTTCAGTTAATTCTCCCATTTAAGAAAAAGAGCTCCATGGCCCCTTCTTCCCCAAAATACAGTCAGCAAAAACACTCTAACATTACTTTTAATTCCATGAGGAGAGAGAGCATGCACCAGGTGCCACAAACAGCTCAGGTGTGGGCTACATACCCTCACAAATACAACTCACCTGACCTCAAGTGAAAGGCTGGCATTAAACTCTCCTGAAACAGTATTCTTACCCTAACCTGAAGATTCCTTCTTTTCCTCTTGTTTTGTGTGGAGGATTTTGGCTATTATCTGGGATCTCCAAGTTTCTTCTCAGTGCTCCCTCCAGCTCAGGCTCCAATTCCATTTTCCCCCTCTCATTCTCAGCTCACAAAAGAAAACTTTCCTTCTCTCCCAAGGCTCTCCTTAAATCCCACTTGTCCCTTGCATCACTTTTTACAGCGGAAGGTGGAAATTTCTGCTGGTGCTTGTTAGCTCATCCAGGAAGAAGGGGATAATGAGAGGCTCCACAATCCTCCTCAAGTACCATTTCAGTTTGAGCAGGTGGCATTTAGAAACTGTTACCATTAATTACTTCTTCCCATAATCAAGGAACCATCACACCCCCAAAGACAACAGCAGAGAGGAAAGTGGCTGAAAACCAGGTTTTGTGGTCCATAACCAATGCTTGCACCATCTCACACCAACATTTTGGACAAATGGAGTTTTTGCCAACGATTTTTTTTGTTATTCAGGCCCAAAGCTTCATTCTAAGGCTGCACTTCCATTACAGAACATTTAAATCCTCTGAGGAAGAGCTATTGTATGTTTTTCTTTTTTTTTAATTAGATGAGAAGGCCATGGTGAGTCTGTTCATGCCCATGTTCATCTGGGATCTCGTAAAAGGAGATTTAGTGCAAGTGTGGTTAAGTAGAGCATCCTGATGTTAACAACTGGTGATTATAAGGGAATCTGCCTTCCCCTGCACACAATCCTTCCACTCATTTGCCTTTCAAATGATGCATTAACCCCCAGGAAAGCACTTGGGTTTCCTCAGAAGTGACCTCCTCTGGGTGCTGTGATGTGGCAATCTCTGGAGCTGAGCTGGGAGTGCCTCTCTCCAGCCCATCCTCCTGCAGGCTTTGGAGGAAAAGGGGGTGTTTCCTCCAGACAGGAGACACTGCCACTGCTTCATTAAACACAATCTAATAGCAACAAAGACTTTTTGTTGCCTCTCCTCTTGATAAAATTCTCTGTGAGGATACAAATGGTAATGTGTAAAAATATATCACATTGTGGTTATGCCTAGGCCACCGAATGCCAGGCTGAAGGCATTTTGGAGTAATGAAATCCTTAAAATGCAAGGTAGGCTCCAACAACAGCTGCTCTAGAGCCCGTTTTCAAGAGAAAAATCCCATAAAAACACTCTACTGTAGATATCCCCCCCCAAATATGTATTTTGTGGCACTGTGCAGCTGAAGTCAGCCAAGGCCAACACCCTGCACTCTCCCAGCCTGGGAGCATCCCTGGAGATAAGGCTCAGTTATCTCTGCTGCACCTCCCCGAGGCAACCAGCCTGTGCTCCTGCCTGCCACAGCTCTCTGGGAAGCCTGGGTGTGTGAACAGGGCAGGAGCATCAGGGAACACTGCAAAGCCCCAAGGAAATTCCAGCTGGCACCTGGCACAGCATCAGGGATCCCTAAGGAGGCACCAGATTCCCAGATGCCACGACAGACGATGCTTTAACGACCCCTTTTACAGCCCAGTTTGGAAAATACCTCCCAGCTGGGACAGAAATTTCCCAATCTACTCTCACAGAATCACAGGACTTCAGGAGGTGGGAGGGACCCACAAGGGTCATCCAGCTCCTGGTAGGAACAGGTTTTCTGGCTTGCTCCTGCTCAGATCTCTGATCTGTTCCCTAAGTTTGGATTTGAAAGCTGCTCGTTCATTTGATGTGTTTGAATATTGGGAATTCGAATCCACTGCTTCCCTCCACTTGGTCTCAATGCAAACAAATGAATATTGTGAACATTTAAATTCTTCCTCCCCTGACAGTCTCAGCTGATCCTGACAGTGTTTCATCTTTAATAATGATGTTCCCAGAAAGCAACTGGCACAGCCATAATCTTGGAATCTTTCTGCATGGAGTCTAATTAAAGAGAACCTTGTCAGAAACTGAGAGTTTGTTACCTAATGAAGGCTTTTGGGGGCCTAGTGATAAGTAACTGCAAGAGGCAGCACAGACAACACCTCTCAGAAGTCGAGGGGATGAGACAGTTCTGGCTTAGTGATTCATTTAATTCGATAAATTTAAGAACCTGCAGTAAGAGCATGAACCTCCTCCATCTAGAGTGGGACTAGAGAAAATAGGAAGGCTTTTTGGATTTAATAATAAAGACTTTCTGGGCAGCAAACACAGCCTGTATTGATGAGTCCAAACATCTACAAAACATTCTTCAAGGAAGATCTCCAGGGGAACTGAAACCCCTTGTGAAATGTAGGAAAACATTCCAACAATGTATGACTTCACATAAAATCAGAACAGTTGCACTCACAAGCCAGAAAAATAAAAAAAGATCAGGGAGATGGCTGTGGAAGAGATGGTGGAGAGTCCCAACCCCACTCCCTGCCATGGCAGCACAGCCCTGTGACACAACAAAGCCACGTCACAGTGACTTGACAATGACTAAATGAAACTTTTGGATTAAAAACCTGCACCGTGCAAGTCCTAAATTTGCTTACACAGAAGTTTTTAAATATGCTGTGATGGTGATTAAACAGATTAAAGTTGGATGAGTCACTGTAAAGGCCAAGGAAAATGCCCATAGATCTGGGCTGGGAATTATAGCAAGAGTCCTAACAGCAAGAAGCCCCTCAGAAGATTGATCATGATCAGCTACTTCAGCTGTGAATTAATTCAATGGCAATCCTAATGATAAATTTTAATGTTCTTTACTGGTTTTAGTTGCTTTGCTGAAGATTGATTGTAACTGTCAAATTAGTTACTACAGAAATAGATTTATCTGCACCAAAATACTGTATTAGCATTGCATGTCCCCTTTTTAGGCCAACCATGGGGTCTAAGTATTGTAAGTATTTATATAAAGGTACATAAACATTTAAGGAAATAAAAAATCCATGATACATCTGTCAAAATGCTTAAGATTAATCATGTCAGATATTGTGAACAACTTTCTTTCTATACTTTATATTTTTCTTAACAACATATACTGTTTGCATTTGGACAGAAATGGGAATGTAATTGAAACACAAACAATGGCTTTGTAATAAAAATGCTGCACACAAACGTGCCAATTATGATTAATACAAGGAAAAAAAGTCTTTACTGCCATGTTTTCCTTTAAAACTGGGATATTTAACAGAAGCATTGTTATTCTCCTGGCAGATAATGGCAGCTCTGTGGAGATCAAACCTGGTTTTAAATGGTCTAATTTCCACTTTGCCAAGGGTTTCCTCTTGTCTGTCTCTGGGTTTCACACACAGCTCGTTGTGCAGTGACCTCAGAGGAGGCTCTGCCACCACACCATGGCCACAAACACTTCCACAATTCTCCAGCTGACAACTCTCAGCTTCACACTCCCAGCTTTTATTTGCAGGCTAGCAAAGAAAAATATCCTCTCTCAGCCCCTAACAAGTTGCTCAGGTTTGATAAGCTATTTTCATTCCCACTGAAGGAGTTGTGGAGAGAAAAGGTCTTTGTTTCAGGCTGCTGAGGAAAAAGGCAAAAGCTGGATTTTTACTACAGTCAGTGCTGGGTCCAGATTCCTCTCAATTCTCTGGGTGCCCACATACTTTAAATGAAAAAAACTATTCAGGAAAATTAAACTAATGGCTTAGAGTATGCTCAGATCTTTATGCAGATTGCCTTTTAAAACTTCCAATGCATGTTAAGAGCAGAAAATATTTGATTTAAATGAACTGCAAAGCCAATTTAAATTAAAAAGCAGCTAAATATTAAAAAAGCTGCATATCTAGCTTTTAGAGGACATGAGGTAACAGTGAGTTCAATTATGGAAATGTCCTGCCCAACCCCACAGTGCTGTTTACATGGTTTATCTCCTCATTTTCTTTAAATTTAGGCAGCTATCAGTATTTTGGTAGGTTCATACCTGCTTTGTCTTCCATCAAGCTGATTACAGCTCCTCAAACATGTACAAACTACCTGATGACTTCTGAATTTTGAGCTATCAAACTGTACTTGAGACATCAGGCTCTGTTTAGGCACAAACCTGAGCTTCCCAGTGTCACTGCTTGCCTTTGATTGCTGAGGTAAACCAAAAAAAGAGTGAAAAATGACACCTGGCATTGCTGCAGATTTCTGTGTCTCAGAATGAAACAAATCACACCTACAGCTCCACTCTGAAGCCTCTTCTGTTCATAAACATACAATAATCATTCTTTTACTTTGTATTTCCGTGTCTTCAGCTATGATGTCCTAATTTATGGTGTCTAATGTGTTAATCACAGCCCAGCACTCTGATTTTAGATCATGTTTTAGGCCAGGAGAAGTCCCAGAAGTGGAGATGGAGGAGAAGGTCCTTCCTCCCTCCTCTCTCCAGGTCAGCTCTCGTGCCAGACTCCTGCCAATCCATTCCTCCCCCCTGCAGGAGGAGGTTTTCAGCAGACCATTACAGAGGATGACAAAGTGAACACTTCTCAT
>JACBWW010001089.1:0-16306 GCA_020086605.1 Lanius collurio
GGGGCTGACCTGCTGGAAAACAGCTCTGTGGAGAAGAACCTGGGGGTGCCGGTGGACAACAAGCTGTCCGTGAGCCAGCAGTGTGTCCTTGTGCCCAAAAAGGCCAATGGGATTCTGTGGTGCATTAGGAAGGGCATTGCCAGCAGGTCAAGGGAGGTGATCCTGCCCCGCTGCTCAGCCCTGGTGAGGCACATCTGGAGTGCTGTGTCCAGTTCTGGGCTCCTCAGGACAAGGGAGACATGGAGCTCCTGGAGCAGGTCCAGCAGAAAGCAACAAGGATGACTAAAGGACAAGGAACATCTCTCTTGTGTGGAAAGGCTGAGGGAGCTGGGCCTGTTCAGCCTTGAGAAAAGACAACTGAGATGGGACCTCATCAATGTCTGTCAGTATCTGAACAGAAGGTGGCAGGAGAATGAAGCCAGGCAATAGGACAAGAGATAGTGGGTAAAAACTGATGCACAAGAGTTTAACTACTTGAGTTTAAGGAAGAACTTCTTTAATGTGTGAGTGACCACACACTGGAAAAGATTGCTCAGAGAGTCTGTGGAGTCTCCCTCACTGGAGATATTCAAGAATCATCTAGGCATAATCCTGTGCCATGGGCTCTGGGATGACCCTGCTTGAGCAGAGGGGTTGGACCATTGTTGACCCTTCCAGCCTGAGCCATCCTATAGTTCTGTGATCATGGTTCACCTCAGAGCTGCTTCCTTACCCTTTTATCTGTTTCAGCACTGACTTGACATGCTTCTTTCACTATAAAACAAATCCTCTTGGCACAAGTAAAATAATAATTGTCTTTTTTTTTTTTTTTTTTGTCTAGGTTTGATTATAATCCCATTACATTAGCTGGATAGGGGGTTTGAGAATATCTGATCTGCTATAAACCCATACTGGAATAGATTGGTTCGTCTGAGGTTTGAGAAGACAGCTACAATGCAGTTAAGCAAGTGATGAAAGGGGAAACATCAGGCACCAATGCTGGAATAGGTGAGGTAGGAGGTTAGCAGTGGAGCACTTCAGTAATTGTTTTGAGACCAAACTGCTTAATGACATGAACAATGATGTCAGCTTCTTACCAAAAAGTTTTTACATGCTGTCAAAAAGTGTCATTTCACTTAGAAAAAGTTAGAAGACCTTGACAATTCATAAGAATAAGGGGGACAGAAAAGCACAAAGGCATGTTAGAAAGAACTGAATCAATTTCTGACCAAGCCACTATCTGATTTTGAGGGACTGGACCCCAGTCTCTGCTCCTACTGGAGGTCTGTTCCAAAAGCTCATTTACATTCAACTTTTAGTCTGTTTTACATCAGTTTAAAACATTTGATCTAATATAAAAAAGTCTGATAATCTCTCCCCCCCCCCCCGCCTCCCCCATCATTTATAGACTTAGGGGCTCTGTTTATTTTCAGGATTATCTCATAGTTTTCTGGGGTTGTTGAAAGTTCCCTCTGTCCTTTACTGACTGTAGGTAGCCAAAATCTGTTGAAGTGAATGAGGTTTGCACTGTTACAGAATACTTTAATATCTCTGTTATTTCTGCTGAGATACCCCAGCTGTTGTAGTCTAGGATAACATTTGCCTTTCTCGCAGCTGTACTGCATTGAGGGCTCATAGCAACCATCTGATCAACTAGCACATGTGGATCCTCTTTCTCCAGAGGTCATTAAAATGCTGAGGAATAGCCTAAGTAGAACCCTGGAATAGTCCTATGGTTTTATGATATGTATGTGTAGCAAGGGACTGGAGAAAACTTTATTAAGACCATCTCTAGGAAAATATAAGCATTAATGAAAACACTATGGAAGGCAGAATTTCAAACCATATGCCCTAGGTTTTAAGTGATTTTTTCTCTGATAATCATTTCTAGATGTAGATGTAAATTATTCCTAGTTGTTGTTTGTTTGTTTGTTTGTTTGTTTAAAAAAACCCAAAGAGCAGCCAAGCAACACTATCTTTCCTTCACCAATGCTTCAGAGCATGCCAAAATACCTTGTTTGGATGGCCAGAATAATATGCAGACAGGGTGCAAGTGAAACTACCTCCAGCTGGATGGAGTGGAGCCAAAGGGAACAGGCTGCTCAGAGAAGTTGTGGATGCCCTATCCCTGGAAATGTTTAAGGCCAGGTTGGATGGAGCTCTGAGCAACCTGGTCTAGTGGAAGATGTCCTGGTCCAATGCACAGGGGGCTGGAACTAGATGATCTCTAAGATCCTTTCCAGCCCAAAACATTCTATGACAATGGTTTTACAAGCACTGATAACTAGCACCATGTAACATTCATCTCTGCCGCTTAACAGAAGTCAGGAAATTAGCAGCATTTCTTTATTACATACCTTTAAAGTGTCTGTAACAAAATACATCTTTTTGAGGTTGGAACTATAGTTTTAGAGTCTTTTCATGTCAAAGGGAATCCACAAAATCTCAAGGAAATGCATTTGATTTTTTCCTGAGAGCAAGTGAAACTGCAGGAAAAACAGAAAGGCTGAAATAGAGGATGAAAGGTACAGGAGCAGGACTGTCTGCCTGCAGTCCCTGAAGAATATCCTGCTTTGGGTATTTGGAAGCTTTTCTTCATTCACAGCAGGCTTAGAAGTGGAGGCTCTGTCCAAGTGGCCAAAACCCTCAGTCCAAAAAATCAAAACTTCATCCGCTTTACAAAAGATGCCAAAATCATTCCTGCTGTGTTCTGTATGGATTCCCAGGAAGGCTGTGTATGACCTGCACACAAGGCAGAAGTAAGTAGGAAAGATTTTAGCAGATTAATCCATAATATATGGATTCATATATTCCAGGCAGGTGACAATATGAAGAGACCTCTCACTTTCCCTTCCATAGCATTCATTCTCTCTAATAGGTTAATAATCTATTCAGAACTAAGTGACTGCCACATCTTGATGGAAAATATTCTGGATTGTTAGATAAAAATCTATCTTCTCATTAACTCTCAATAGAGTTCAGTTTAGTAGATAGTTTTATTTTCATCAAAAAACATGGAATATGATGATATTTGGTTTGGAGTTTGTTGGTTAAACTATGATTGGGTTTGGGGTTTTTGTCCTTGTCTTTGCATAAAGATTCAGTGAGATTTATTTCTTCTTTTTCTCTTTCTCCTCAGAATTTTGGTAGGTGGAGACGACTGGTGAAAAACTTTTTTTGGGGTGACCAACTTTTTTTGGAGTATGTTACATTTTTAGGATAATTGTAATTGATACCTAACTGTAAAAGAATCAATAGCACATTCAAGTTTTAAGGAATAGAAAAGCTGGACTATAATAGTTTCATTTTGGCATTTCACAGAGATTGAGTAGATGAAACCCGACTGAAAATATTACGAGAGCACAAACCATCTGCATCAATAAGCCAGTAGGAATCACCAGAAAATTGTTTTATTGATAGATCTCTTTAACAACAATTCAAACTGAGAAGAAAGTAACATTTTTAAAATCTGTCTACAGTTGAGCAGAAGAAAATGTTTCTTTTGTAAAGATGTCTTCTACATCATAATAAGAAAAAAGTGACATAAGAGTTCAACAACATGATAACATTAACACCATCAAATGAGACACGTAATCAGAAATGAGAAACCAACATAAACTTGCCAGGGCACATGGTTGGCAGAAGTGAATGGGAAATGAATGCTTTTCTTTTCTTCCAAGAAAATTAAACATAAATCTCCTCAAAATTATATTTATGAAAAATGTGTCTCATTCGACCACACTGAGCACTTTCTGAACCATACTGTGTTATGGTAATTTCTCACATAACCTTGTTTTTCAAAACTTATTAAGTCTCCTCTCCTCTCTATAATATTTTTATTTTTCTAATTCATGTACGACTTTAGAATTTTGTAATTCTAAGCTGTTTATAATGAATTGTTTCCCCTTCTGATTCCATTGCTTAAGTCTAGGATTTAGGTTTATAATCAGCTTAAGAAAAGTGACAAAGATATGATGAAGACAGTAGGACTTGAAAAGTTATATTTTCATCAGGGTCAATTATATACCTTTTAAATACTATAAAAAGTGACAGACTGTTACCGGCTTCTATAAGTAAATAGAGAAAACACCCCTAAGATAACCTATCCATAGGATTCAAGATCCCATAAAATGCAAAAAAGATGGTGAGGAATATGTTTAAAGATCCTCAGGAATCTCTTAACTTCTTTAGCAGCTTTAAAATGCCCTAGATTTTATTCCATTCATTGCTGCTCTCCATCTGGTTCTGGCTGAATTTTATATTGAAAGATGTAGATATGGTAGAATTGCATGAAAATTGCAGAAACCCATATAGCAGTATTAAGAATTTCCTCTTGCATCCTGAGAAGTTTGTCTCCCTTCCTGAGCAGCAGCCTCAACAGCTTTCAGATTAAATTAGAAGATGCTGACAAAAGCTTCCCCAAAGACATTGTAGACTTTCCATTTTAAAACTCTTGCTTTAGTTTAACTTAACACATGCAAAATATTCAGCTCTTTCTCCTGAGACATTTTAGCCAAGATGTAAGAAAAAGGAAAAAGAATAAGCCACTATTTTCAGTCACATATTAAAAGAATAATCTCAATATCTCTTTAAAATACTTTGTAATGCAAGCAAAGGCAGAAGTAATTGTAAATGTATATTCATTCTTTAAGATTTGTTTTTTTCAAATCCCTTTAGGATTGTAAATGCATTTTAACCTTGATGTCTTTGTATCATAAACACTGAACTTCTTTTTGCTTACAGAGCAAGGGTTGGACATCTGTAAAAATGTCTAATTCTACAGTTTTGGCATATGGCTCAAAGTGCAGAGCTAGCAATGGCTGTCTGCTGTCCTTTAGAGCCTGGTACAATTCCTATCAACACATTACAGCCTTAAAAAAACTGACTCACTGGCTGTATGGGTTTAAATCTGTTGGTACAGGGCTTGGAAACAGATCCTTAGTAACTTTCAGACAGAAAAAGAAGGCTCAGCAGTGCCTGTGTTACTGTTAAAACCAAAATATCAGGCAACAGAGTTTCATAAGCAGGCAGAGGACTCTGTTAACAAATGTCCCTGGACATGGGGAATACCAGAAGTTTCCTGACCTTACAGAGTACAGACCTTACACTGTGACAGGCAATCACATTTGTCACTTCTCACATCCTTCTATATATAAAGGCCAACTAAAAATGGATTTCTATTACAAAATCATCAATACTGATCAATCATTAACAACCCAACAAACAAACTAACAAAAAAAAAACCCACCAAAAAAAAAAAAATCCCCAAAAAAGCGTATGTCTCTTGCCTCTGGTTTTGTGTGACAGGGTAAATGCAGAAAAATAGCAAAAAAAAGTCTTTAGTTTCTTATGTGAAGGAGAGTGTGTCCGAAGCTCCATGGCATGTTTCCCCATGAGTTGACATCAGTGTCCTTTGTCAGGTAGGTCTGATTAAATGACCTTTTGCAGTCCTAAATTGCTGTAGTGTTTGCCTTAAAAGTTAGATGATGCAAACATCATCACCTTTGGCTAAGAAAATAAATTAACCTACCTGATTCAGAAAGATGGCCTTTGCTAAGAAAAAAGGATGCTGGAGAACTAAAACATATAATCTTACCCCAGGAGACCTCACAATGGTTTCCTGTAAAATTGCACTTGAAAATAAAACAAAATACAATAAAAACAAAATTTAATTAAATTTAAAGAAACAAAAAAGAAAACACCAAAAAACCCCCATAATTTGGAGTTTTCATATTAGACATTTTTAGTAACCCAGCATGCACACTATCCTGAGGGACCACCTAGTTCATTTCCACAATATTAACAGTGGGCAAAAGTGAATTTGATAAAACAGAATAAAACACTGAGGTTGTATGAGCTGAGCAAAGGTGTGTGGGTGAAGGCAGCAGCAAGAGTCCACAGGATGCCAGTGAAGCCATAAAGACAAGAGCTTGGAAGGCAACTGTTGTTTCCCCATGGTGTTTAGAACTATTAATTAATGGAGAGTGATGTTAGTCTTCTTCAGCTAACCTTTTTCAAGGGAAAATAAAGTCACTTTCAAGCACTGTTCTCTGTTCAACTCATTGTTTGTGAATTCTTTCCATTAGCAATTCTGTTTATACAGTTTGGTTTATTAAATATATGCACCAAGGGAAATAATTTTCTTTTATTTGCAAACTGGACTCAGGGAACTGTAGAATGATGTCTTGTTTTAAATTCAGTATGTTAAAATGAGGTTTCTCTTTTTTTTAAGAGCAAGAAGGTCCCATAATTTTTGGATGATGTGCTCATAACTTACCTCCATTTCTGAGGTGTCTTTTCTCAAAATACAATAAACTCAACATCCCTTTGGAACCCATTATGGGAGGTGTTTCCATCCAGCAAAAAGTTACCTTAAATATCCTAAATTTAATGCGGTTTTTATAAAAGCATCTGTATCACTGAAATCACCATAGCCAATGCCTGCTAAAATATACTGAATAAGGATGGGGGGACACTGCTGTCAGTAGTCCTAGTAAACTCTAAAACAGAATTTAATCATGTGTGGCTGATGCATCCATTCTGTTTTCCTGCAATCTGTTCCCCATATTTGATTAACCTTTTTATTTGGAAGTCTCCGCCCAAGTGAAACATTTAGTTCTATGGAATGAAAGTAATACAGACATGCAAAGTGTCAAGCAACAAGCAAGGTGCTCTGCCAAATTGTTCTGCAGTTGCAAAATTTGTTTGTAGCTAGAATTTGACAGGAAAATGTGTTTTTGCTGAAGAAAATGATTCTCAGTGGCTAGGAAAGTTATCCATACAATCAAAATTTGGAAAATGTTGATGAAGCATTTCATCACAAACACTGCTTCGATGCTCACATTTCCTCTTTGTGTTCATCAGACCTCTCAATCAGAGTACTTTTCTCATGAGACATTGTAGCTGGAGCTCTGATGAAGTGTTTTCATGGCTCACCAAGGATGGAGCCCACTGTATAACTTAGGGAAAGCGATGAGAAAGAGCCATGAAGTGCTATTTCCTAAAGTGTATTTCTAGTTTTAAACAGGATTTTTTTGCAAAAATATGTCTATCTCCTCTGGGAAATTGGTCCTCTTTGTCTGAATGCCTGTGCCACACAGATCTAGGGGTATTAAAAACTGTCTTGTAGTGAGGGTACATAGGTTTAAGGATGCAGTCCCTCTGAAGAGATTTGCTGATAGGTGCCAGTACCATTCACTTAACAAACTTAACAAATTAAAATAAAACCAAGCTTCTAATGTTCTTGTACATCTCTACTATTAGCTGCTAAAAGACAAACATTTTTTTATAAAAAAAAAAAAAAAACATGAGTGGATTGTGTTATAAGAGTTATTTGGTGAGCACTTGGATCATCAGTTTTTCACTGAACATGTACACCTATACTGTATTTTTTATTTTCTGAGGTTCTTTGTTATCATCTTGCAGATGTGTATTCCTTCCAAAGTTACCATTGTTGTTTCACAGTGTGATCAACAAATCCTAAGTTCTTTAAAGGTCATCTATGACCCTTGTCTGCTCTTCTTGCTACTTCTCTCCCTCTCGTTTCCCTGTGTGCAAGCCACCAGGATGTGGCAGATCTTGTCCTCACTTTGCGTGTGCAAAGGACTCCAAATATAGCAGAACAGCAGTGGTGTTTCAGCACAGCATATATGAGGATTTCTTTCTCCTTGTTTCCTAAAGGAAACCATCCAGTTTGCAGGAGTTTAGTGTCACTGCCCAGGAGCACTGGTGTTTTTTGGAGGAGAACATCACCCACTCATTACATCTATAGGATGCTGCTCCCCAGTGTAGCTGCATAATGAGTCCTTGCTACTTACCAATAGAGTAGGTACCTGAAGATGTGTCTCAGCAAGTATCCCCACCAATCACCTTGACAAATGTTTCCAATTCCAAAATTTTGCACTGTACTAGGAATGGATTTAAGCTATAAAAACATTTAAATTACATTAATTCTATTGTGTTTTGAGTTCTGTACTCCAAGGACAGCAACCATGCCTATTTGTGAGTTTTCTGTCCATGTGAAAATTCATCAGGGAATGTGATCTCTAAAAAATTATCTTCCTGTGGCATCAGTTTTCACAACCCTTCATTTAGGACATCTGGTTCTTCTCCACAATACACTGACAAGGGGACACCCCAAAATAGAATAATAAAATCATTTTGACTGGAAAAGCCCCTTAAAATCATCGAGTCCAACCAATAACTTGGTCCTACCAAGTCCACCACTACACCATGCACCTAAGCACCACATTGAAACCTAGTGGCCAGACACCTCCAGAATGTGGAGAGCACATGGTCACTGCCTGCTTGCCTGAATTAGTGACTGAACTTGAGCCTCACTCTCTCATGGCCCAGGTGAGGCAGTACCCAGCAGCAGTTTGGCTGCACAGAGGGGATCTTTCAAATCCCCCACATCTGACCTGCTGGGCCAGAGAGAAGGAGTTGCTGCGGACACTTCCTAGGACATGACAGGCCTTATCTCTGGTCTGCAACAATTATACAATCTTACAGCTATTTCACTTTGTATAAATAACTAAAATAACTGCTGGATCTGGACCTTTATTTCAGATCTCCTGGTTTGTCTTCACCTTCAGGGTCTTTGGGAGCATAGGGAAATATTTCTGGTTCCTAATTCGTTTGGAGAAATTATCCCAATTCATGACTGTTGGAGGTATGCACGGTTTTTTGTTTTGTTGGGGGAGTTTTGTTATTTCAGTTTCTTATATTTTATGAACAGTCATTTCCTGCTCGGGTCTTGTCAAATCCTCCTGAGCCGACTTCCAGAAGGATTAATCAAAACCTGGCCTGAGAATTTAGCCTTTTGTCCGAAATAAATCACTATTTTGATATTTGAAAAAGAGAAAAATATTGCTGAAGAGAACAATTCCCTTTTTTAATATTTATTTATGTCTGGGAAAATATATTTTTTCTATCACATAAATCACATGTAATGTTCTTCCTTGCATGCAAGCAATGAGAAAATATCCTCAGGCAAGTTGTTTTCCAAAATAATCAGCTCAGGCCTTCCCCATCTGGAAAAATATTGTCATGGTACTGTGGCTTAAAACCAAGTGAGTGATAGAATATGACTGATGTGAGCCAGTGTACCAGAAAATGTTTTTGTTTCAAACATTATACCTGGTCTTGAATCCATTCCCAGCTTTAGTAGTTTAGTTACTCAAGGGCAGACATCAAACACCTGCTCTGTCCACTCTCCTTTACTGCCAACACCATTAATTTTCCAAATGAGTCAGCACAGCTCTACTTATTCTTTAATTGATTGGTAATACTGAGTTCTAATTGAGACTGTAAAATTAAAGTTACAGATTTGATTGTCTGCTCAGAGTTCAGAACATTTCCTTGATCAGAGCTAAGTCTTACAAACTGTATAAACAAATGCAAAACAACAAAGAAAAAAATCAAATTCAAAGTTCTGAAAAATGAGCTAACTCATGTGCTTTCTTCTTATTCAGGCTGTAACACAGGCAAGAGAAAAATATATCTGTAAGAAGAAAACAGCACAAAGTCAAGGTGAAAATGAAACCTTTCCAATTTTATTCTGAGATGCCAAATCATCCCAAAGAGAGCAGCAGATTAAATACCACAGGACAACCCATAACTGATTTGCTTAAATCAAATTAGAATTGATTTCCAGATTCGATCCACAGAAATATGTGGATATAATTTGGTGGAAATATGTATTCTGCAAGAAGCAAACAGCATGGAGCATTAGCCTTCACCGGCCCTTGTGTTGGTATCAGTAGTTGTTTCAAAGTCTCTCTCCCCCTTGAGGACAAAAGTAACTGAATGGACAGTTTTTTCTTCATTCAAGCCAATTGTATAATTGTAAAAGCAATTCAAATATTAAGAAAATAAGATAAAAATAAAGTTTAACACCCATTTTTTAAAACAGTACATAACATCCCCAGGTCTGGCACACCATTTTTGTCATGTGCAGTCAGGGCCTGTATCAAGCCTTGAAGGAGAGATCAGTTGCACAGTTTTCTAAAACGATGGACCTCATCTGAAAAATAAAAAAAAAAAAAAATTCATGCTCTGTTCCTGGTTTGAATCTCTTTAGATAAGGACAAAGAATTTTTCCTTTTTAATGAAATTTTTTATTCTTCTTTTCCATGACTCATTCTATGTCTAATTTTTTTTTTTTGCTCTGTGATTCAAACCATCAAAGCCTCTCAGTCTTCAATACAATTTTTTCCTTTGTCCCTATGTATCCTTTCTTCTGTGTGAGAATTTTTGCACACATTTTTTCATGTTGCATTAACTACCTTCCACAGCATGAACAAGACTCAGCCCTTGGCTGCTAACGAGGACCTGTTGATGGTGAAAGAGATGTTGTGAAGCACATTCAAAAGTACTGAGCAAAGAATCACCCTATAGGGTTTTAGAACTGCAGCACTGTATTCAAAGGCAGCATGCATGAAGGGTCATAGAACCATAGAATGGTTTGGGTTGAAAGGATTGTAATTGGTCTTTATCTCGATTCTAGTTTTTGTTGATGTTTTCTCCCCTTGTCACCATCCCCTCCCAAGCAAGTGGGCCAAAGTGAGTGACTGGGTAGGGGTTTGCTTTCTATCCAGGGCCAACCCAACGCAGCAGTGTATTCAGGTCATGCAAAATTAAAGCATGTTGTTGGAATGGCTGAGTGATAAAAATGAAAGATGAAATTTACTGTTAGCAGTATTAATTAATGATCAGAGAAAAGAGACAAAAAAAAAAGCCCTCATGTTGGAATTGTTCACTGCTGCTGCTCAGTATTACATCCAAAGGCATAACTAAAAAATACAAGTTTTTTATGGTATATTCTGATCATTTACAACTGATTCTATTGCAAAGAAAGTTGAGCCACATCAGCAGCTTGACTCTCCCAAATTGTGACCACATTTTGGTATACAAATACCTTTTAAAGGGTGGAATTTCCAAAATTAAATTCAATTCAGGATTTGTGCAAGCAAGTTAATCCTAAACAAGGACAGCATTAGCCGTATTTCTGATATGACAATACCCTTTCACGGGTGTCCTACAAGACCTGCTTCCTATCTGGGTCAGACTATGTGGTGAAATTGTCCCTCTTGAAATGCATCAACAGGGATGTGATTCTTATAATTCACAATGCAGAGCTTGGTCAGAGAAAAAACACACTATATAATGCAGAATATAGTGCTTCAGGGAGTGTGGCTGATAAGGGAGAAAAGGACACAAACTATAACTAAGTCAGCAATGAACTAAAGAAAATTGCCTATGAATATTTTCTTAACCCAATTTGAATTTAAATATTTTATTTTGTTTCAGTGAAAATATTCATTTTGCTTCAGATTTGACTAGACCCAGCACACACTTTCTTATTAAATAATGAATAATTTAAATAAGTATTGAATTTATTAAATTTTCAATTCATTATTAAATACTAGAAATTGGTAAAATAAAGATTTTCCAGATAGACAAAGAATTAATTTTTCCATTAATTGTTTACTGTCAATAAAGTATCCTTAGAAAATATCAGACCGTGTCTCCTAATTTGGTGAGTTTATGAAAGCAGTTTAGTATTCTAAGAACTTACAGACTAAACTACCCTGTCTGTTTCTGATGCAAGGTAAACCATTACCTTCTCCAGATGTGTACCTCTACCCCTATACTGAGAATTGTGCCTCCTTTCCCACCCTACATCCTAGTCTACTTGTGTTATTACCATCTTACCAGATCTACACAAAACTATTTAGGTAAAAGATGGATGGAGAAAGCAGTCATCTGAACTGGGAGAGGGAAATATCCACTTGGAAGGAGAAAATAGAAAAGGCTATCATGTATTTAGTAGTTAATCAGATTAGATGTGGTAATCCATCTGACTGTGCCCCAAACCTCATCAAGTGCTGTATTTCTTTTCAAAGATGAGACATAAAGTATTGAATCATGCTGAGATATTATGGTCCAGATTACAGACTGCTAACTGGAAGCATTTAAAAATAACCCCCCTGGAGCTGGACATTCACTTAGTTTCAAGATTGCTATTCCAAAACAAATTATAATTTGTTCCTTCATGTATTTGCTATTGTAAGTGTCTCACCCTAGTGAGAAAGTTTTTAGTAGGAAAAAAGTTCCCCCAAATCCCACAAGAAAGGAATTGCAAGCAAAGAACTATTGGTCTGTGAGAAAAAATGTGTTGAGGTTAGGCTCAGTGAATTAATGTAGTATCAGAGTGACAGGTGTTTAGGAAACACTTAAAGGCAGCTGAAGTAAATGACAGCTGTGAATGTAGCAGGGAGCAGACTCTGAGCCTGTTAACATTTTCCAAAATTAAAGGTGCTATTCATCTCCAAAGCATACCACAAAATGCCAAGGCAGAGGCTCACCATAGCCTAATTCTGTTGCAATATGGCTGATTACACAGCACCTCTCTTGGGGCTGAGACCCATGATTTTGAGCCCACCCAGTGTTTGGTAACACCAGTAACTTCAGCGTTGAAGGGAGAACTGAGCCAGCCCTGTGCCAGCCTTTTAGCATAAATTTAGGGAACTTATTACCCTGCACGGTTTGCGTGCCAGGGGCAAGGATGGGCCAGGACATGGCCATGGACTGAGACCTTTCCAGGGACTCCAGGGAAGTTACCACACTGAACACTAGAAGGCACCTGTCCCACAGCAGGGACATGAAAGTGGGATCTAAGAAAGGTAGCGGAGATGAAAGTTCCCTTTGGGAAATTTCCTTTGGGAAATTTATATTTACTTGCAGATATATGCCCCTTCTCAACATGTATTTCACCACAGCCATGCAGATTTTGGGCTGAACAGAAAGATAGGGCATTATTCATCTATTGCATACAAGTGCTCTCCAACTATTATAATACTCTTTCATTGGTTTCCTGGTTGAATCCTTGGAACCCCTGTTTTGCACAAGAACAGAGTAACAAGCAAAGAAGAAGCTTCTGTAATTTTCACTCTAATTCAAATATTTTGTTAAAAATGCATCTTTTTGGTGCAGGGGAATGAAGGCTGTAAGGTGGCTTTCAAATGTGGTTACTAGAAACACAAACGTAAACTAAAATTTAAAAAAAAACTACCTTCCACCAATAATGAAGCCATCAAAAACTGTAATGCTGCACACAGAAATAGGTCCCATTATGCAAATGCATTGCAGAGGATCTTAATAGATGGGAGCCCCTCTGTCTCAGTCTCTGTAATTATAATGTACTGTATATAATTAAAATTAATGTAATTAAAACAGTCTCAGCACTAAGTTCAATTATGTCACTCAAATGTTGCCTCTAGATGATTCAGAACTGGCACATCAGTACTATGGAGAAGATAATCCCCATATTCCTTTAGATTAATAAACAGCTGGGACCAAAATAGGGTAAAAGGGTAAAAAAAGCAACATTGAAACTCTTCTTAAAATAAAAAAAATTATGCTTTATCTCTTAAGAGAAACTTGCAACATCACAAACATCTCTAATGAATATATGCAATAACTAGCAGATTAAACATCTAATAAGGCAAACCCCAACAGTTTAATCCTCTAATGTAATTCTGTATCCATAATAAAGACAGTAAAATACCAATCCAACAATTTACCCTGTGAATAGGAAAGCCACAAAACCTATACCTCTGTGATCCACTGGTGAGCGAACTTCAGTGCCATCAGCTTTACTCCACTGCCATTCTCAGACCTCCCCCACATCCCATGTCTGTCTCTCTCCTTGGCTGGGTTAAAGCCCACATAGCCCAGGGTTGTAAGGGCATTGCCCTTCACCTCCTCCCTCCTGCAACATCACCCAGCACAAACCACAGGCGATTAGGACACATCCAGGTACACTGAGCATCTTCAGTGGCAATGGGAAATGGATGATCCTGGGTTTAATAAAAACCTTGATGATATCTTCACATAATTCTCGCAGTAGTTGCTCTGTATCAGCATTGATAATGCCTTCTTTGACATTGTCTAAAAGGTTTCTGAGATTGGATTGTGATGCTGTAAGAATGCCCAAGGTTTTGCAGAAACAATGCTGGTCTTGAAGGTCCCAATGCAAGTCCCGGTCCTGATCAAACAAGATGAAAATTGTGTGCTAAACTCTTGGGAATCATGAAAGGCTGTATCCTATTAGGCCCTTGAACACTCTCAGTTTACACAGATGCTGTACTTACATTACAGTGATAACCATTAACATTTTTACGTATTCAAAGCCTTTTGCAGCTTTTTACTTGGCAAGTGTGGGGCAATAGTTTTGCTTTTTGTCCACTTTTGAGGCTTCTGTGTAATAACTTCTATCTACAAGAGAACTGGAAATGGATTAATAGGATAAGGCTGAACCTTGTCAACAATAAAACAATATTTCAGTTTAGCAGTGCTGCCCTCTTGTTGTGATAAGATGAATACACTTCTGAGTGTGAAATGAAACAATTTCACAGGACTCATAATTTCACAGCTATTTTGCCTCATGTTTTATATCTGAAAATTATCTTAAATTATTAATATAGCCTAGAAATAATAAAGGGTCCAGCTCACACAGAGCAGTAGAAATTCAACACGTGGAGTGTCTAGTCTCCTCTTTCTTATAAATACACATGCATTTCCATGTTGGGTTTTTTATTTGTTTGTTTGTTTTTTGGTTTGGGGTTTGGGGGGTTGTTTTGTTTTTTTGTTGTTGTTGTGTGCTTTCTTTTCCTTAGGGAAGCAGGCAGACGAAGAAAAGTAGGCCACTCTAGGCTACAGGATATTTATAAAGCTTAGTTGGTTTTGAATGACTAAACTTAAAAGAATTTCACCACATAAATTTATGAAATTGAGTCAGGCAATCTCAGACATATTAACAGTTATTTTACAGAAAAAGATGAGGTACCAGATGACACAGACTAATCTCTACAGGGCTGGGGGGGTGGGAGCTGAGGAACTATCAACCAGTGTAACCTCAGTCCAGGAATGGACAGCCAAACTAACAGAGAATTGTGAAGAGGACAACAACAAAGCAGAGTGCAGATGGGTTTGTCAGAGATAAAACATGTCGAATCAATTTGCCCAGTAACCTGGTAAAATTTTCCAGGAACATTTTCAAGTAATCAATCTCCTCTCTTTTCCAAAATTAGTAATATTTTGACACTTTCTCACATGACATTCTTACAAACAGGCTAGGGAAGTCTAGGCCAGAGAAAACTACTACATAAAAACTATTGCAGATTGCAAAAATGTGTGGAAAATGGTTAGCCAGAGATTGAATATCATTAGACCATTATCAAAATAGAAAGATATTTTTTACTTTTGCAGCATTCACTATTTGTTCTTAATTAATATATTTGTATTAGTTATTACATATATTAAAGACCTGAAGGGTAGAAGAGAGATTATTTTCACTAAATCAGTGAATGATATCACCCCAGAACACACCACTGCTATGATAGAGAGCAGCATTAGAATTCAATACCATCCTGATAAACAGGGAAACAGGCTGAAAAAAGCAATACAGTGGAACAGGGAAGGGTACACATAGAGAGACAAGAAAAATAAATTGCATGACCCAGGATCAGGAATGATTGCCTAGACAGCAGTTCTACAGAAAAGATATGCAGTTTATAATGGATTACAAGGGAAACATGAGTCAACATTGTCACTCATTGCAAAAAGACAAGTATCTATACTAGAACAAGCCCACAAAGGTACAGCCTGGCAAACACTGAATTTGTTTTTTGTGAAGCACATATTAATGTTTTTGTGAACTGCACTTTTAACCTCTATGAATTCCTATGAGAAAAAGATATTTTGAACCTTTTGAATCACAACACATAAATAAAAGTAGTACATACATGCAAAACATATGGATTATTTTCTGGCTCCTACAGCATTAATGTATTTATTCACAAAATATCTCTTAAAAAATGTTAGAGATGACGCATTGAAAATTTTCTAATGTTCCCCTTTTGAATTCCACAGATGATTAAATTTACATAGCTGGATATTTTAAGAATTCATTTTCCTGATACAGTTTATACAGAATTCATTAAGAGACCAGGAAATAAAATGAAAACAATAATTGTAATTGTCCCCTCCCAGTCTTGTTAGGAGTCATTTCTCATAGTATTATTGCACTTTAATTAGAAATTTGTAAAATATAGATTAGTTTAAAAGACTGAAATACATAACCCAATCATAAGACTAATTAGAATTCCTGTTATTTTTTCCTGATAATAAGAATCATATGAAAAAATGCATGTCATGCATTTTGTGCATCACTCTGCAACAGAGATTCCTTGAAAAGCATGTGAAATTCTTATTTTATTTTTTTGTATTCTTTTTCTTAGAAAAAAATGAGAAATACCTCCTG